>VWPU01008201.1:0-167588 GCA_013398955.1 Callaeas wilsoni | reverse complement strand
ACCCAGGACACTGAGGATATGAGCTAGCAAGCAAACCTGTTTTTTGTCCAGGTGCACCACCACAAACTCAGCTGAGCAGGAGATGCCTTTTCACCTGCCCACTTGCAGGCATAGGTGGCTTTCCTGGGAGTGGCAGTGTCTGCCAGTGTGGCTTTCAGGATCACTGGAACTCAAAAGCTTTCTCGCATCATCAAGCCCAGACCCGAAGGAAGTCATTTTTACATGGAGCTTTTGCATCCAGCCCTCTTCTATATCTGAGCCAGACAGCTTGAAAACTTGAAATACAACAGCAATTCTTCTATGTCCAGTCCATTCTCTCATCATCGTTAAGCTCAACCACAGATGAAATTTGAAGGGATTTATCCAGTCACTCTCATCAAAGCCAGCCTCTAAAGAGAGCTCTGAGTATTTACCCCATGCTGTGTTTATTTATTCACCAAAAAATGTCTTTGGAGTACAAATTAGGTTTTGAACCTAATTTTCCATGTGTGCTTTGTCGGGTGTGTAAAACCTGAGCCTGTGTGAGCTGACCACGGGGCTGTCTTAGCAACTGCTGCCTTGGCCTCAGTAGAGGGGATAATTACACTAATTTATTCTGATAGAATGATGGCTCTGCCTTCAAACTTTAGAGATGATTGAGAGACCAACCTTGTGCTTTTTGAAACCAGAGGTCCTGGATTCAATTTTAACCATTGTGACCCAAAAAGCAGGCATCGTGCTGTGACTTACAGTGGGTAAAAATAGCCAGGAACACACAGGATCAAATTCCCTGTCACAGGAACACGAATTACTTGTGTGACACAGATGCTGGGGATCTTTAGGTACCATATGGTTGATACTCACTAACATAATGTACAGCACCAAGAGACTGTAGCAAAGGTGGGATTTGGACCTGTGTCTCCTGAATCCCAAGAGAAAATGCTGACTGTGGAATAACTTAAATAGCCTCGCTAATTACTTTTCTGGGAATTGTTTGCACCAGTCCTGATTTTAGGGATGGTTGAGGGCATTCAGAAGATTCCTTAGGGGACTTATTTTTGTGCTAATCTTTCTCAGCTTTTAATGCAGAGGATGGCTGGAGGAGGAGCTGGATTGCTGTGGAATCACTGATTTAAGTAACCTACCTTGCTCTGATGGCTACTGAATGAACCTAAAGATCTTGCTCTCACTAGCCTGGAGCAAAGAGGCAAAGTTGCCAACATCTTCCTCGTTTATTCACAGAATAAAGCCCTCTCATGGCAATTAACCACATCTCCATCTTCTTTGGCTGGCTTGCCTTTCAAACTGCTTGTTTTTCTGTAGCTGTGTTCATAAAATGTCTCTAACCAAAGAGAGAGAGGCAGAAAAGGCAGGAAGCTCATCTCCAAAGGAGATTTAAATAGAAAGGATGCTTAGATTTAAACAAGTGTCCCCACATCCAATAGTGACGCATTAAATCATTGAAGTTTCAATAACTCATACAGTATCTCCATGGAGATGTGCACCATATGGAGTTAATTAGTAGAACAACAAAACAATCAATTAGTTCCTTAATTAGTTTTACTAAGAAATGATAACAAACACAAACAATTTATTGAAACAAATACCCAGACCACAATGATGGTTTAACGGCCTCAGTGAAACTGGCTCCATGCTGAGCCCCTCAGTGTTGCTGGGAATGATTTTGGAGATATTGAGGGTAAATGTTTGCTTTGGTCCAGCCAAAATATTTTATCAGTGTGATCAATTATTTACAGTATTAGAACAGAGAGAGGAGATTGCTGAGAGGTTTTCATTTAAAAACACATGAAAAAAGAGGGGAAAGAAAACCTTAAGTAATAAGGTTGCATTAAGCCAGTATTTAACCTCAAAGAGATGTGGGGGGATTAAAACAACCGGGATTTGCTCCAGTATCATTTGATCCTAGAAATAAATTGACTTTCTGTATCTTATCCAGATTGGCATTTTTGGTATATACTTGGAGAAGACTGAATCGGGAATGCACGGATCATCCATTAACTCTGACATATTCAAAACAAAGCGGTGCTGGGAAGAGGGATATTGGCAATAAAGTAGTTGGAGACAGATCATGGAGGTCAGAATGTACACGGGGAATTGGCTGGGGTTTTGTGCTGATCTGTATCAAAGGTGTTTGTATGAGATTGGTTTTTTTGCATGAAGGGAGACATCTCTACATATCACACCTGACTGGTACTGATATCAAGAAGGACTCAAGAGCTCTGGAGAATGCATTACCTATGCCACCAAGAACAGTAAACATCAGAATTAGCTCCTTTGCTGCACTCAGGGCTGTGATTAATTGCTTGTTAACAAGATGTTCAAAGTACAACGATTTATCTGAGTTTGATCAGGCAGATTATGGGATATAACATTTTAATAAATTCATTGTGACTATAGATATATGTTAAAATGATAAATAAGCTGAGCTGCTATAGATGTTTTAGATCCAATAAAGCTATTTTTAGAACGTGTTTATGTGATGGACTAACCTATTATTTACCCAGTTGCATTTTTATGAACTAATAATTTTCTTTAAAAATAATGCCCCGACTTTAGAATGGTGTTTTATTACTATCATCTTCCCCATAATTCTTCTTTCCCCAATAAATGGATCTTTTTGTTTAAAAAATAAATAAAGTAATCCTATTTTTGCAGCTTTGGAGGAGGCTCAGCCCTTGCAGCCAGAGGCTGTGTGGGAATGATGCTCGAGATGCAGATTGTGAGCAGCTGTACCCGGAGGGGACACATCTGGCAATGTTCTGTGGGGGAAACTCCTCGGAACAGCCTGTCCCAGCTGGGACATGACAGCAGGGGACCAGGTACTGAAAAGGGCTGGCAGAGAGAAATGCCAACTCTCATGTAAGTCACCAAAGCCACTGTCAAGCTGCAGCCGTGGTTTCTCTGACCACTGAAGGGCGTGTGGATATTTGAGTCTGTTGGATCAGGGAGCAAAACGGAGCCTCTCTTTATGTCCTGGCTTTGGGAGCTCCGTTCCCACCTGGGCAGGCTGTAGGTGGCTTCCAAGGCAGCCTTTCCTCAGGAAATGTGCTCAGGACTGACTCCCAGCCTGGGGAGGAGGAGGTGGCTCTGTTGGTTATGGCTGCTGTCCCTGAAGAGGCTGATTAGGAAAAAACCAATCCCTGCTTTCCAGCTCTCAGTACCTATGGCTTTTTACAGCACTTTCACTTCACTTTGCTCCCATTTTTGGAAGCCATATTAAGTAGATATCCTAACCTTGTGGATACAGCTTATTATTTTGCTAAGGAATAGGAACAAAATGTCATTTTCAGCTCTGTGTAAACCACCCCTTGGCTTTGTCCTGCAGGACATCATGAGGTGTTCCAGACACGCAGCCGCTGTCTCCAGCACCCCAGCAGCTCCGCTTGGGGGCTGAGGAGCTGAGGATAAATCACGGCTTGCAGCCAGGCTGGTGGTTAGAATGTAAATGTCTAAACTTTGGAGAAGTGACCTCTGTTAAGTGGTTTAATGCAGTCTGTTGCCAGGAGCTCATGAATTCTGTATTACAGCAAGTAGTTCCATGAGATAGCAACTATCTTACTAATAAAACAACCTCAACATATTTATCACAATAACTCAGACACAGAGAAAGTATAAATATCTTTGATACTGGGAAATGAACTGGCTGCCTATAGGCATCCTCTTTGCTTTATTGATTTAACCCTTCGCAGGTGTCTATCAGGGACTGGTGCAAACCTGGTGCAGAGGAAGAGCTTTAAAAGGATTAAGCAACGATGCCGTGTGTCTGCACAACATCTCTAGGTCAGTAGGATTCAGAATGTTTTACAGGTGCTACCAGCAGACCTGCAGGTTGGATGTGACAAGCGTTGCTTCATCAACTGCCAAAATGCAGCTGTTTGTGAGTGTGAGGTACAGCAGACCAGATTTCTTGCACATTGCAGTGTATTTAGGGGAGGGAGTGAAGGAGAAAACTCTTTCCAGCTGAGGCGCTCTGAAGAATATCAGGGGGCAGGATGCTGATGCTGTTGTTTGACTCAGGCCATCGGGCCCACAACAATGCTTGGGATCACCTTGTGCTTTCCAGATCCTGCTGGCCAGAGGGTCTCAGGTGGGTTGTAAGTGGTTTAAGGTGCCAAAAGGGGAAAATAACGCCCAGAGAAGCTGTGGATGCTCCATCCCTGGATGTGTTCAAGACCAGGTTGGATGGGGGTTGGAACAACCTGATCTAGTGGAAAGTGTCCCTACCCATGGCAGGTATGAGCTTTTAGGTTCCTCCAACCCAAATCATCCTGTGATTCTGTGATTCTATGGCAAGTGACCTCCTGAGAAGGCAGTAATGCCCGGCTGGTCTGAATGGATGTGCGACTAAAAATTTGTCACCGATGACCTTGGTTTTCAGTCCCCTCCATCGCTCCCCGTGACACATCAGGCTCTTGTTGGTTGTTTTTAGAGGGTCACAGACCCAGTGGACACTTGCTGAGCACAGACACCATTCCCCGTACCTCAGATCAGGTGCCTGTTACCAACACTGACCTTATCTGACTGGTGTTATCTTGTGTGACCAGAGCCTGCAGTGGCACCGGATGGCTTTTAAAGCCCATGGATATGGTCAGGTAGAGCTGATTTCTCCATTCCTTAAGGGATTTAGGACAGGGAGACTTAAAAGTTATTATGGACTAGCTAAAATCTGTTTTGAGTGATCAAGTCTAAGTGATAAAGATAGTCATGTTCTGGAGTGATAAAAGCCCAATTTCACAGGCCATCCACACCGGTTTTCTTGAGATAGATAATGTTCCTACAACACACATCTCCCCATCTTCTTTTTTTTTTGGTTAAGATCTCCCTTCTTTTTAAAATGAAGTAAAATGTTGGAATTGCTGAAGAAGTAGCGCTTTTTATGGTCATTTTACCCCCAGAAAAGGTCTTCCAATATTTTAAGCACTGGCAAAGTTTGGAGAGAAGAAAAAAAGGTTTTTGAGTTTCTTTTCCTTTGAAATATGGACTGGATAGAGAGAGGAGAAGGTCAGTGCTGCAGTGGCTGAAACAGCAGGGGAGGAGAAAAATGTCAGGGCTGCTTTTTATTGTTTTTATGATCCTACTTAGACCCAATAAAATGTGTCAATTTCAGATATAAACAACTTGAGAGAAAATGTGGTAACCTTATTGCCATGTGGGCTGTCCTGAGCCACTTTTGTCCCCACAGCTTCCCTCTGTGGTGCGTGCACAGACCTTCCCCCCAGCGTGGGGGAATCATTCCCAGAGCGTCTGTGGTGCTCGATGCACGGATTTAACTCATCTGTATTTATTTGTAGCGGGAGAATGTTTTCGGCTGTGAAATCCCCATGAAATCGAGATTTCACTGCATGTTGAACTTCACGCCCTCTGAATAACCAGGGTGCTGTTCCAGTGGTGCTCTGAGGGCAGGTGGCTCTTCGGGCAGAGTCTGTGCTCAGGATGGTGAGGGCACCAATCCTGCTACACACGAGGCACTTCTGTACTTCTGAAATTGTGAGCCACCCTCAGCGCGCCTTTGTCTTTGCTCCCTGAGTGTAGAGGTGTCAGGAAGAATAATCCACCAACACCAGAGGTTTATGTCCAAAAAGGAGACAGAGGAGTCCCGTTACTTTATTCAAATAAAGGGAGAGGCCATGGGGCATTCCCCTGGGGTCTCTCCAATTTTTGGAGGACGCAGCCTCCTTTTTATCCTAATTTCCTGACCGTATTTTCCCTCTCTCTTTCCCCATTGGCTGAGGTACTTGAGAGGTACAGACTTCCCGGAATGCCTAATTTTTAAGATTCCCTTTTAATGTATACCCCCTTGCCTTTTTTATAAAAATTCCTATGGAATTTATGGTTCTCCTCATTGTTTCTTTCATCTTTTGATATTCAATTTCATTTATTTTCAGACCTACCGCTTCTTGATAAAGACAAACCTCTCTTTCCATTCATCAATCAGTGGAATCCTTTCCCATTGTTTCTTTTATCTCTTAGTGCTAGTTTTTATCTACTCGCAGGCCTACAGTTTATTTGTAAAGACAAGTCCCTCATTCCTTTCAGAGGGATCACAGAATCACAGAATGGTTTGGGTGGGAAGGGATCTTAAAGCTCTTCTCATCCCAACCCCCTGCCATGGGAAGGGACACCTTCCACCAGCCCAGGCTGCTCAGAGCTCCATCCAGCCTGGCCTTGCTTCAGAGCAAGCAAAAAACTCTCTCTCCACATTAACCTCGAATTCACACGTGAGCAGAATTCCCTGCGGACAGGGAAACACATCCCAAAATCAGACCTGTGTGCATGATTTCAGAATGACTGTTATTAACCTTCAACACCTCTGGCTTAAAGGCCTCCAGCTGCCCCCGGGCTTTGCTGCACCCTGGTCACGGCACTACTGCCCAAGAGGGGTGGGAGGGGACACGCCAGGAGAAGCTGCTGAGATAAGAGGGGGATTAAATCTCTCTCATTTGCCTGTTTTCCACAGCCTGCCCGCTGATGTGCGTTTACTCAGCCACGCTTTCCAAGGCAAACGTTGTCCCAGGACACCAGAGCCACGTTACAAAGGGAAACGGCTTCTCGATAGAGACGGAACTGTAATTAAAGTGCCTCGTAGGGGATCCCAAATCCACCTGACCTCGCCACAACCTGCAAGTGGAGACTTCTGGGTCTCAGAACTTGCCTCTCCCTTGCCTATTTTTAAATTTTTTTCCCAAGGCTCTTAGGCTGATGAAACCTCAATTATCTTAAACGCAGAGCTAGGCAAACTGAGACAGCTGTCTGAGGACACGACTGCTCTTGCCCATTTAGATCAGACACTTTCTCTCTAATCTTTTCAAATTTTTCTAACACGCATTTTATTTTTTAATGTCCAACTTTTTTTTCCTCTCCCCCTGGAGCTGCAATCTTCTAAACCACTGACAACAAAAATCCTTTTGCTGTGTCTGGTCCGTGCTGTTTTCCCAGCTCAGGAACATCTGCAAAAAGAAGCAGTCCCGCTGCAGACTGATCTCTCTTTGCATAAATACAGCCGTTATGGAAAGGTGTTCATTCCATTTTCCACAACCTGTCACGTTGACTTTATAATGAACCAGTTACTCAGCTCTGGAAAGCAGATGGAAACCTCTCCTGACAGCCCCTGTCAAAGGAATAGGCAGGAAGAAGGAGAAAAGAATTGCTGGATATGAACTCCTGGTACTTACATGGACAGTGGCAGGAACTGAGGAAAGATGCGGGTTTTGAACAGAATTTAAAGGCTTGATCAATCACCACAATGATGGAAATGCTGCCATCAAATAACAATAAAAAGATCTATAACTGGTTTTATACCATGAGTTATTTTCTTCGCTGGCGCAAGCAACGTGAAGGTGGTGTTTTGGAAAGAGAATCAAGCAGCAGGTAATCAGTCTATTTACATACTCCGAGCCAAAGCGAATGCAAAAACCCCGAGGAAATGGCAGAAAGGAGCGTTAGGAAAACTGATTTAATCTCTGGAGTTATTGGCTGCACAAGCCAGGCTGTTTGATGGATATACATTTATATTGCTTCTCTCCTTTCCGCCTCGGCCTCCTCCAGCACCTGTCACCCTGCCCGTCCCCGGTGACACACAGCCCTGCCGAGGCTGCCCTGCAGATTCCACACCTCGGGGCCGTCTTTCCCAGGCTGTACCAGTTTGGATTTCTCCATGGACAGCGCGTGGTGCTCCCAGGGAGCAGTGCTGGCAGGATGGGCAGCTGCTCAGCCCTGGCACATCCTGAGCGTGATGGAGTCTTCCAGGAGCAGAACATCCTCTCTATGCATGGTTATAAAAATCTGGGTGCAATAGGAGGTGGTAGAGCCTCAACCAAGAGTTTTAGTTTAGTTTTCTAAGGAATTGAGATGTCTGTGGTAGTCCAGACCTCACATAACAATTTCCAAACCTCTTGGCAAACTTGGCAAATGGGTCAAGGCCTCAAAAAATTTAAACTCCTGTGGATGTCGGGAAAACAGATGGATGGAGAAGAGGAGCCCTAATAATAATCTCAGGCTGTTAGCTCAGCTCTTAACAGACATCAGAAATTTTAAAGGGGCATTGAGTCCTAAGACATAAATCCTTAAATTATCCAGTTTCCTTGGTTCTGCTGCTCAGGGAGCTGCTTCTTTAATCTGGCATTGTTTCTGAAACTTAAAACCCTTAGGAGAGCTTCCAGGCAGTCTCATTCATCCTAAACACACTTTTTTCCCTACCCCCTGATGATATAGTCAGAGCCAAAATCCCTTGAAAATAAAAACTAAAAAGATGATGACATTTGATGTGATAAATCCTAATGCTAAGTGGCAGAGGCGGCCGCAGCCTTCCTGATGACAATCACCAACCTCAAACCGAGCTGACGACCAGCATTAAGCAGGACAACAGCCAGATGATTGTCTTCTGCAATTTTGTTGAGGAGCACAAACAGGACGAATCCGAGGGGAGGTGTGTGTGCATCTCTTCCTGCACTCAGGAAAGCTTCTGCTCTGTTGTGATGGGTCCAGGACCTCTGCTCAGTTTTTTTAAGGCCAAGGTCGAAGATCAGCACCAGCCCAGATGCCATCAGGCTGACAATGAAGCCAATCCAGCACCTCCTGTCCTGCCAAGGATTGTGTAGCCAGCACTCTCCCCCTCTGCCTTTGACTTTCCAAGTGAATAATCAATAACTGTTTACAGCTGAAGGCAGCCTTGAAATTCCTGTCTAGCCCCAGAGGGTGACACTTTCCCCTTTTCCCACCATGCACGTTAGTTACACGTGCAGGAGCGATCCTCCCCCTCGAGGATGGGATTTATTGTCGTAGGAGTGTGAGGGGCAGAGGGTTCAACTGCAGCTGACAGGAGACCACACAGGGGGATTTGATCAGCTGAAATGCGGGGTCGTGGGTGGAGGAATCCCATCCCGAAGTTTGAGCCCTACCTTCTAAGCCTAAGTAGCTTTTTTTAACCTGCCCTTTCCTGGCCACTGTAGAGAAGTGGCCTGTGGGTTGCTGTGCTCCTGCTGGTGCCAGTGCTGGGTGCAAGCACTAAGGCTTGTGCTGGGCAGCGAGGTGAGGAGAGAGGCAAAGAAACCCCTGCGAAATCCTTGTTCCATATTACTGATCTGTTCCTTGTAATATTTCCCTGTGGGTTGTGGGAGCCTCCTCATGAAGGACGTGGGAGGGGGACTCTGAGAATTATCTTGCGTGAACACTACAGTGGACAATAGGGTGAACTCAACATTTATCCCAAGTTTCCCCCAGCCATATGAAGTTTACTCCCTCCAGGCTGCCAAAGAAAAGGGATTTGGGGCACAAACAGGGCTGTGGGTAGGGACCACGCTCTGGTGGCACGCGATGATGTGCATGCTGAGGGGGAAGGGAGGTTGTCCTGGGGTGCTCGTCCACCCCAGCAGGGTGTAAGGTGCTTATTACTGTGGCTGGAGGTTGACTCAGTTGCTGCATGGATGTTTGGAATTACTGTGCTTGTCCCAGGGATAGGGGCTGAGCCGTGCATGGCTCCCCAGGACAGGACGGAGGCGGAGCGGGCAGCAGGTCCTGGCGGGACGTGGTGAAGCTCTGCCTACTCTGACGTGCACCTTCTTCCACATCAAACAATGAGGCAGCAAAGGGAAAGTGTGCTTGGAATAAATATAGCTCTGATCCTGGGAGTGCTTCAAAGGAGCCCGAGAGCTGGGCGCCTGAAGCCTATAAATAACTCAGGCTTGAACACCTTGCTGCCCCTAAGATGCCTTTTGAAAGCATGAGCCAAAGCCAACATCCCCTGGAAGAAAGTCAGAGGAGAATTACAGGGGGCAGCTGAAGGAAGGGAAGGACTCTTTGACTTCTTGGAAAGGAAAAAGCATTTGCCAGGACATTAATCCAGGCTGATCAGTTCTCTTGGGCTGAGAAGGAGCTGTTGCTGGTCTGCAAGGCTGGTGTGTACAGACAAGAGTGCTTTCAAATATTTTTTAAGGAGCCCTGAAGAGAAATGTGATTTTTCTGTGAAGCTCCTGAGAGTTTTTAAGCGTGGATTTGTTTGGGTAAATTGTGAGCGAGTGCCCTCCCGTGAGCACACCAGAACGACTGTTTAATTGGCCCACACCTGGTGTTGATTATGATGCTTCTGTTTTTTTCACTTCCTAACTCCCTCCACTGTATCTCATTTTGATCAGCTTCACTGCTGTACCCCACAGCTTGGCTTTGGCATGCCCAGTGTAAAGCACCAAGAGTGCTGGAAAAATTATGTGCAGATCTCTCCACCTTGATGTAATCAAGCATTAAAAAGCAGAGGTATGAGCTGTTCAGCCTGGCTGGGAAGTTTGGCTTTGGCTCTGAGAGGGGCAGAGGAGTTGGCTGTATCTAAAGCTGTATTTTTTAATGGCTTCCTTCCATTCACTGTTGGATGCACAACAATATTTAAGTGAAAACAAACTCATTGCTGACCATTACTGATGACTGTGACCTGACACAGTTGCTGGACTGAGGCATCAAGGCTGAACCTGAGCACTGCAGCTCTGTTTTGCCTACCATTAATTACCTCCCAGGCAGCTAATTGGGCCTTCAAGTGCCTTGGCCATGGTCCGGACCAGTCCTATTGGTGTAAATGCAGAGGATGCTTATTAATTTATTTGTTTCAGTCAGATCTCTGGGTGCTCACCTGAGAATCAAAACCCTCCTCATGTCTAAAATGGGAAGTTCCAATTCAGGATTTGTATTTATGGGGCTCCCAACGGTCTCTGTGTCTGCAGAGGCAGAAAGAATAGACTTACACTTGACATCGCCCGGATATGAACAGAAAGAGGGGAAAGAAGCCACCAGCAGCTTCTTCAAATGTTGTAAATTCTTTTTTTTTACTTCCCAGGGCTGTAGAGCTAAAATAATCTGGCTTTGAATCTGAATAGAAACTGAAAAGCAGGAGTATTTGGGAAGGGGTGGTACTCATGCAAGGCATTAGCTGTTAAATTATAGCCTTGCTATGAAAAGCAGTTGTGTCTGTGTGAGTGTGCGGGGAGAGGTTTCAGTGGGGAGGTGTGGGCAGGAAAATGCTTTTGATTTAATACGCAGGTTTTTCTCAGTCCTTCGGAGACAACTTTTGCAAGAAAACAAGAAATGTTCAAGGACGGATTCTGCATAATATTCCAGGATTATGCAAACGAACAAACAAAAGCCCCCAACCCAACACCAGAGCTCTGAGGGGGTACCCAAGAACCCTTCTCAGCGGCTGCTGTGCTATTTTCAAATCTGAAGCCTTTCTCTCCACACAGCACCAATCTTTAATAAAAAGATGAAACATCTGGAGGTGTGTGTGTGTGTGTTTGTGCTTGTAAAGAGATCCTCTGCACCAAGCCTGTGTCTCCTCTGAGCTCGTTAACCGGCTGCAGATTCTAAATCAGGGTTGTGAGTAGAGCTGAGATGTGGGGAAGAACCCACCTGGCGAGAAATACTATTTTTCTTAAAATCCTCAAAGTTTACTCAGCTGGTGGAACAGCAAACCTCATTTCTTCTGCTGAAATGTTAAAAAGACAGAGAGAGCAATAAAAGAAAAAAAGTAAGTGAAGGAAAGCAGGGAAGGAAAGAGGAGGGAAGGGAAGAAAGGATGAAGGATTGCCTCGGTCTGCGTTTCTGCTTGTTGGATAGCTCAGGGAATGGAAGAACAGTGCCTGTATTAGTCAAACACTCCTGTGCCCCGGGGGCATCTCTTCATTCACTGCTCACAGTCCCCTGTCTGTACCCACACTGAGTTTGGTGGCCCTAATTCCAATCCCAGAGCTGGGACGCAACCTCTCCAAGTGAAATTTGCCATGATATGAGACAGAAGTACTGCGGACATAGCGATTTGGGGACCTGTCCCCTGCCAGTTCACCAGCCGAAGCGGCCAGTCAAACTGCTCAGAAAACAAAGCAGCAATTCTGTGATCCTCCCTATGTCCCTTCTCACTCTCCCAGTCCTCCTGCCCCAGTGCAGATGGAAAACCTGATGCTTATTACTCCAAGCATTAACTTTTTTCTTTTGTTGTGACTGTTTTCTTTTGCCTTATTCATTTTATTTAGGACTGAGAAAAAGTCCTGTTCCAGTCTAGTAATAGCCTACAGCCATGAGCCAGTGAGTTGAGATTTCCAGAGAGATAAAAAAAAACAGAGCAGAAGAAAATACGTGAGGAATTGCAATGACAAGGTTTCTGCTGGTAGCTTGTGATACAGAGAAATGAAGTCCCAGGCCAACAGGCTTTGGCAGCTGAGAAATGCTAGTGCTGGCATGGTCTATCTGGCAGACAGGCAGGCAGAGGGGATGAGTTGGTGGGGGAATGGGGTACGGAAAACACTGGCAGGAGGCTGTACAATAGGAGGAAATCTAAATTTTGAAGCAAACACTCGAGTCAGCCTCCTGTGCAGCGTAGCTGTGGGTATTACACACCGTTTTCCCTCCCTCTTTAACCTGGAGAGCCCTACCATGCAAACAGGGGAGAATGTTCTCATCTGGTGTGGGAAATGCACTGGTCCCGAGGTGTTTGGCTCTGTCAGCTCAGTGGCAGTGCAGAACAAGCTGCTGTACCTGTTCAAGGGGATTTGCAGGCCCTGTGAGCTCGGCGGGGCTCAGCCTGCAGAGCAGCTTGTGGTGTGGGCTGTGCTCTGCCGGGGGGAGCTCACAGGAGCATCTGTGTGTTTTGAAAACTTGTCTTCACACATCTTAGAGAAGTGCAATGCTCTTCCGGGCTCCAGCAAACTGAAGGTCAGGAAAGTTCCCTGTGGACAGCAGTGATAAAATCCCGCTCTTGCAGACAGGCAGTGCTGGGCAAGATTGGGCTGGGGGATTAAAACCTCATTTCTGTTCCATCTCTTTTGGCAATCCCATTTCCCCACTCACAAATCGCCTTTGTTCCCTGCTGGTCCCTGGCATGTGGTGTTATCTGTGCACAGATCCCAGCCACACTTTGGCAGCCTCTCTCCTGCTCCCACATTTAGCCCCACTGTCCTGGAGAGGGATTCCTCCCCTCCTTTGGATGTGTAGCAGGAAGAGCTGAATTACAGCTCAGGTGCACATAGGGCTGATGGAAGGTGGGTGATCAATACAGTTCTGCATCTGGATACACCTCCATCCTCAGGGCAGAGCATTTCCTCTCTTGCTCCATGGCTTAGAGGTGGAAGTGCTGCCTCTGAGTAGGATTGAAGTTATTTCTCCCTCTGTGGAATTCGTGCTTTTCATGGAGGTGCTCAGGGAGAAGAACCAGAACAAGGGTTGTGGATGCAGACAAAAAATTCAACTGATTTTAAGCTGACCCACAAACCTGTGTCTCCTAGAGTCTTTTATTATAAATGCCTTGGGTCAGATCTGACCCAGTGGCCAAGCCAAAGCAGCCTCAGCCTGTTGTCAGACTGAGCTCACTGCTCTTGATACACAGCAAATCCTCCTGGTGATCAGTCTCAGTCTCTGTTTCTCCTGTCCCTGAGAAGCACCCACGTCCCTGTCTCCTCCTCAGCTGTGTGTGGTGTATTTTGGGCACCAGGAGCTATTTGTGAAGAGCAGTGGCTGTAATAAACACGCTGCAATGTTGATGATTTATTGAAGACCCACCAGCACCCAATTATGTAAATCCGATTATCTGTCGAGGAGGCTTTGCTGAAACAGCTTGTAGTTGTAACACTTTATTTATTTATTTATTTATTTATTTATTTATTTATTTATTTAAAATTGAGAAAATTTAGTTGAAAACAACGTCTTAGTCTTAAGCATCAGGCTCCCAGAGCTGAATAGAGCCAGCTCACTGGCATGTGGCTCTGGAGGGTGGGTTGTTTTATTTTATTTTTTTTAAAATGATAATGCCTTTATCTCTTTCCCTTCACACACAGTCTGAGGCTGGTGGGGGGCTGTTGATCTATACCTTGATGCTGTGGCACGTTGGAATGGATGCATGTGGGAATGTCACCCCGCTGCTGACAAGAGGCTCCAGCAGCAGTCCTGGGGTGCTTCTTTGGCACCGATAAACTTGCTCTGCTGCTGTTACAAGGGTTTTGCAATATTGACAGAGAGTGAAGTTATGTATTGCCACAGGTAAACTGATGGGGACCGCCAGCTCACAGTGGTGGCTGGATGTGCCGAGCTGTTTAATGTGGAGCAAAGCAGTAAAGCCATAGAGCACAGAAATGGTGTCAATGACAAAATAATAATCGCAATAACAACATATTTACAGAAAAATTAAAGCCCCTCTGCTGCAAAATTCCTAGCTTTGGGCAATGCCATAGAGCTGTGGAACTAAAGAACTGGTTTCTTCATGAGCATGTAGGGGAGCATGGCATCCACAGGCCTCTGGAAGCACGTGGGATCTTCACCCCATCCCTAACACAAACTGGAGATGAAACTGTGAGCTCGTGTCCCCATTTTCCACCTGCACAGCTGCTAAGCAGATCCCAACCAAGCTCCTGCGTGCTTCAGTCTCAGGTAGGACCTTTTGTCCAGACTTTGCCAGAGGCAGAATGTGACTGGCAGAGGTGGCATTTGTATTCTGGAGAACGAGGGGCACTGCGGGTGTGGAGGGGGAGGGAACAGCGCCTGCACCCACCTCTCCCCTCTAAAGCAGCACCTCATGCAATAACGGCCTGAGGTTTGAGGCCAAGGTGCTTCCTGGAGGTGACACATCCCCAGCACTCCACGAGGTATGCCAGCATCCCACCAGGATAAATCCCTGAGCCCCACTGCAGGCAGTGAGGGGGTGAGGGATGTCAGAGAGCCAGGGGCCAGCCCAGCCCCCCAAAGAGGCTCTTTTTGGAGAAGGACAGATGCAGCCTAAACCGGCTAACTGGACGCTTGGCTTTCAGGAATTTAGGCTCTCAGGAGACAGCCTTGCTGACACGCAGGTGGGTGTGCACGTGAGATAAGGCTGGCGGCCAATTTTACAAGAGCGTTTTATTTTATTTGACTTTTCCCAAGCAGAGGGAAGGTATTAGACATCTTCCCTGTTCCTGCTAGCTGTTTCTCGGGAAACCCGTGAGCCGCGCTGACAGCCAGCTCCCAGCACCCGTGCGAGCCCTCCGACACATTTCGGGAGGCGCTCCGGGCTCAAGGCGCTGGGTTATCCCAGGCAGGGAGGTTATCCCTCAGGGAACAGCCATAAGCACTGTTATGGTGCTAATGCTGGGGAAATGGCCCGCAGCCCGTTCCCCCCTCCCCACGTCCCCTTCTGTGTGGATTTACATCCCGCGTGAGCAGGGACAGCAGAAAGGGTTTGTTGTTTGTCAGCCTGAAAAGCAGATGTTTGCGCCAACGTGGGAGAAAAGGGAGGATCAATTAACAAGCAGCGAAGGGACAAAGATAACGGCAGACAGAGGAAACCTGAAGGCTCTCGGCTTGTTCCGGAGTGACCGAGCACTCAGCCCAGGCTGCTCCAGGAGCGCAGGGATGTGCTCCCCATTCCTGCCCGATTAGAGGCTCCGCTATTGCCCATCCCTGCATCCCTCTCTCGGCAAGAACGGAGCGAGGAGCGGCTCCTTTCGGTGTCAGGGGACGCATGGAGAGAGAGAGGGCTGCGTGTGCTGCCAGCAGCCCCATCTCATCCATTTAACCAGGAACACAGCGGGGTGGGCTCCCACTGCGCTCCCTGCTCAGGCAGGGATGGGGAGGGGATGAGGGAAAACCCCAGGAGAGGGCAGAGCGTCCTGCCCGTCTCAAAAAAGGATTTTCTGTTGCTGCTGCTGGCAGCAGGAGCTGGACTTGGCTTCCTCAGCTCTCTGCTCTGCTCCCCACCCTGTGATAAATCTTTCAGGCTGTCGAATCCCGCTCACCCGGTCGTGCCTGCTCCGGGATGAGACCTGCTGCTCTCTTCTAATCCCTGTCAGGGCTATTAGAACTCGTCTGTGAGACTTGAGTTGCTCAAGATTTCTTAGAGTATTTTAAAAGATAATAACAAACACAGACTTTTTATTAAAAATATTAAAGAAGTGTATTTTTCATTAAAAACACGTCTTTTCCTAGAATATTCAGTCTCTTCCCCAACCCCTTGAATCATAAACATTTTCCAAATGCGCACTGACATATTTGGTTTATTAGCACCTGTGTTTGCAGTAAATGTTTTCATTAAAACATTGCACCATAAGTTTCTGAGGGAAAAAACAAAAAGAAAAGTGAAGAAAAAATGAGCTTATTTCTAACCTTTCAGGATGAAAACAGTTTGTAATTGTTGTGGAAATTAATTTCAGGATTTTTAATCAGCTTTAACCAGGTGGAGGAGGCAAGAGAAGCAACTGAGGGACACCGGAAAATGGCAATAGAATTGTCAGCCTGGATCAGACTGTGGCTGTGGCTACCAGCTCGTGGCTGTGGCTAATGCCAGATGCTTCTAAAGAAGACATAAGCACAACACAACAAACACAGAATCACAGGATATCCCTGGAAGGGACCCAGTGCAGCATAATCCATCTCCCCCCAACTCCCTCTGATTCTCTAATTCACGCTGTTTTCTAGGAGAATTGTGTGAAGTCTCTTCCAAGGGTTTGTAGCCTTTACTGCTCTAATTCCAGGCATTCTCCTTATCCAAGTGAGTGGCCAGCCCTGCAGCAGACTTGTTAAATTCTTATTCTCAGAGCTTTCCACTGGCAGTGAAACAGGCAGGGAAGAAGAGGTCCCTTTTATCAGTTTGGAACTTTCTGCTTCTTAAAACCCCATCAGCTGCCTCTTTGTTCTCCTGCCATGAGACCGGCAGAGCAGAGCTCCCAGCCCACCCACTCCAGCCTGGCCCTCATTTCATACAATCTTCCCATACTCCCTTCGCATTTGTCCCTGTTCAGAGCAGAGCCTTTCCTCCATGTGGGAGTTTCCTCGGATCCCTTTAAGGACCTCCAGTTTTCCAGAGTCCTTTCTCAGCTCTGCACACAATGCCCCGGAGGTTCAGACCATGGATGCTAAGGGTGTTACACAGGGATGTCTCCTGAAATCCTTCTGCCTCAGCTTCCAGGGCCCTGTTCCCTGGGCTCCTTGTTTATAGCGATCCCGAGTGAAGAGCTGAGGTCTCACACCGCGCGTTTGCAGTGGTTCTCACCTGAGACATCACAGGTGAGCTCTCTCCTTACCCGTGGACCTGAGCCTCTCTGCAGCAGAGGGAGAGAGATTTTCCTCCTCGACTGGTACAGATTTCCACGAGTGGTGTGACTGTGGGCAAAGATGCCGTTTGACATTCGCTCCCTTCAGGCTGACACCCGAAAAGAGACGTTCTGGTCCTGCCTGAGACAGACCAGACAGACACCACGAAGGCTTCTGAGCGAGATGAACTCCTTGGTCCAGTTTCTGCTGGGACAGCCTTTCAGCAGTGCTTTCACCAGCAGGAAGGGTTCAGGGCTGTGCTGTTTGCTCTCCAAGCTGCTGAGGGCTGGAAGTGAAGAAGTGGAAGATACCAGGCAGATCAAAGTATGTGGAACAGATTAATGACAGTTTTGAATAAGAAAGAGCTTTAAAGAACAGAGTAAATGTTGGGGAGTGTGTGGAGAGAGTTCTAAAAGAGATAAAGCAGGCCCTTTAATAAACTAGAAAAGGAAGAAAATCAATGATGGCTGAGTTACAAATAACACACTGGAGCCTCTGAACTCTTTTCAAACTAGCCCTTTGCAGAAAAGCACAAAGAAACTGGGACAAACAATTAGGAAGCATGAAAACCTTGTCAATAGAGCTGTTGATAAGGAACAGATAAAATGGATACTTAAATTAAATACAGCAGAATTCCTTTTTTTACTGATCATTCCTCCTAGTGCTCATCCAGCTCTCCGGATCAAACCTTCCTTTCAGCAGCCAGCTCCCATTTGTGTTGATGTTTGCTCTTTGCTTAGACTGCTCAGCAGGGCTTTTGGTCAAGAGGATTAGACTGAAAAGTTATTTCTCTGATTTTCTTTGATGTTTTCAAAGGTGGAAAAACCCTCGTGCTCTTGAGGGTCCATAAATCTCTGAGCCAGTTTAATGAAGTATTGGCTCGAGCCATTTATAATTTCACTTATCTATCCTGGCATTAAAATGCCCTGCAGAACTCACCTCATTCTCCCAAGATGGAGATTCTGGTTTTACACATATGCCTGATTTGGAAAGCTTAGAGTTTCATGGGTCTCATGTGGTAAGAACTCAGTCTTAATAATCATCACCCATGGAAGTCAATGGGAACGTGTGCACTGAAGGAAATGGCAGGCAGTTTGGCCTCTACAGAATCAATTTTAAAATAAATATTTATACCAGAGTTCACCCTTTATGGGCACAACAGAACATCTAGGTGAGCAACAGTGTGGAGGAGATGTGGTTTATTGACTTGGCCAAAACATGCAAAATCACCAGGATGCTCTCAGAGAAACTGGGAAACTTTTTTTTTTTTTTTTTTTGGCTGGATGATTTGTAACTTTTTCGCTTCTGAACTGTGAGATCAAAATTAGGTCCCGTGGGTGGTACTGCCCTTAAAAGGAGGAAAAAGAGAGACTGGCAATTACTTCTGAGTCTACCCAACTTCAGTTCAAACGGATGGGCAGGGAAATTGCTGGAATCTCAGCCTCTTCCATGACTGTAGGCAAACGATGTCCCATCAGATTTTTAGGTGTGCAAGCAGCACTTGGTTACTCAGGAGAGGGGTCCAAAGCAAAGTGAGGAGAGGAGCAAGTTCTTGCTGGAAATCAGCCTGGGAGGAGACCACATTTATTTAGGTTTCTGTGAGAAATGGGAGGTGCACCCACAGGTAACTCCAAAGCCTGATGAGTGTTGAGAGTGAAAGGAATGAGGGACTTGTCTTTACAAATAAGCTGTGGGCCTGCTGGTAGATAAAAACTAGCACTAAGAGATAAAAGAAACAATGGGAAGGGTTCCACTGATTGATGAAAGGAAAGAGAGATTTGTAAACTGTAGGTCTGAAAAAAAATGAAATTGAAAATAAAAAGATGAAAAAAACAAAGAGGAAAACCATAAATTCCATAGGAATTTCAAAAAAAGGCAAGGGGGGGGGTATACATTAGAAGGGAAGCTTAAAAATTAGGTGTTCAGGGAAGTCTGGACCTCTCAAGTACCTCAGCCAATGGGGAAAGAGAGAGGGAGAATATGGTCGGGAAATTAGGATAAAAAGGAGGCTGCGTCCTCCAAAAATTGGAGAGACCCCAGGGGAATGCCCCATGGCCTCTCCCTTTAGTCGAATAAAGTAACGGGACTCCTCTGTCTCCTTTTTGGACATAAACCTCTGGTGTTGGTGGATTAATTTTCCTGACAAGGGGAATGGGAAGCGGCCAGGCAGGCAGCAGAGGAAGGGTTGGAACAGCAGAGAGTGGCACAGCGAGCAGGTGCCGAGAGAGATCGATATTAGCCCCATTTCCACTCCACATCAATCTCAGTGGCGGGGGAAAGGTGTAAATAAGGTGTTAATTCCGGCTGCAGATTTTACTCCAGGGGAGTGATTGCAAACACTGCAGACAATGAAATAACCCAAATGTCCTGAGCACGCAGCAGTCGGGGTTAATGAGGAGCTGGCAGCCCCCGTGCTGTGACTGGATTTCCTTCCGTAGCCTGCTTTTCTTTCACTTCTGCTGGTGTGAATCACAAGAGAAGTGAATTGAGATGAGTTCTGTAACAATGACAGGCTTGCCACAGACCTGCATAGACTTATTAAATTCTACGTGATAATTAAGTTATTTACCATTAGTTTCTGGCCTGGGTTTGCATGAACTAAGAATGAAGACAGTGCACTGTATCTCGGGATGAAAAACATAAAGCAGAGGAAGAAGACTCCATTCAAGCTTCTGCCTTTTCCACTTCCACTACAGAATAGTTCTCAAAGGAAGGTGAGAACAGGCAGAGAGCTGGGGGTGGTTTCCAACAACGAATCATAAAAAAGGATGGAAAAATAATAAAACAAGAGAACCCACTCCCTCTATCTTCCCTTATGGTGGATGTGGACCACACCGTAATCAGATTCCCACCTAAAAAAATATTTCTCAAAATTGGTGTTAAGTATTTAATTGTTTATTAACAGCAAGGAAATTCAACGTGAAATAGTGCCTGCAATTTGTTAGCAATATTTATCTACTTTGTTCCTACACAGCAAATCTGAGAGATAATTCAGTCTTCCTTACAATGGTGATGCTAGAGATAGAAACTGCATTATTAGAAAAAAATGCATAATAGCAATACAAAAAGGGATGATTATTAATAAAACACTGTCAGATTAACTAACAGTAAAGTAAAGTCTATCTAGTAAGTGCTTGAGAGATAATTCTTCATTCCAAAGTGGTATTTTAGAGCTATGCACTAATAAAAAATTGCTTTAAACTTTCTCTGAGATTAAAACTGAGTAGTTCTTTTGGTTTTTCTTTTTAAGTTGCTGTTAAAAATGCAAGCTAAAAGTAAGCACTAAATAATAGCAGCGTTGAAATCGCATTATGGGCAAGATCACATTTCAAAGCAAGGATGCTTTTCCTGCTTTGGAGTGAAAGCATCTGATACCACAGAGCTTCATTGGCGAACAGCTTCTTATTAAATGCTGAAAATTTCACGTGCTGGTTGGGGTCTGGTCCACAGCAGGGCGAGGGCGAGGGGGGTTCCCCATGGCTGCCACAGGGATGGGAATTGATTTCAAGGCACAGCAAAATAGGTGTGGGTGTAATTGGAGAAAAAGAAAGTCTGTAGCAATCACTGTCTCAGAACACAAGTCCGAAGAGCTGATTGGGTCACAAATGTGCTCCTGGCAGAGCCGCCCTCCTTTCTTCACACAAAAACCCAGCCCAGGACACCTCAGTGTGGTGTGGGAACGGGAGTGGGACAGAAGAAAACCTGAGGGGGATGTTAAAAGCAATGGTTTGGAAGATAAGGGGAGGGATGAAGTCTGAGCCCCCGCAGTTCACAATGTGGATACCCCAAATCAAACTCTTCTAACTCACATTAACATTATGAAGCATCCATGTGAACAAATCCTGAGCCTTCCTGTGAATTCAGGTGTATCTGCACAGGTAACTATAGCTGTGCTGCACAGGAAAATTGCAGTTTACACATACATGGCCCCTCAGTGAAATAACAGACAACCCACACAGGGAAAAATGCAAAGCACATCCTTGTTCTGGGCTGCAACCAGAAGTTACAGTAATACAAATAATAATATTAAAGAATAAAAAGAATAATTTGTGAGCCTAAGGTTTGGTACAGTTGAAATAACTATAATAAATCATTTTGGGCTATAACTGAATGAAGCAAACCTGGAGATGTTTATTGGCAAACACTTTCCATGGGAGCACTTTTCTGCATGAAGGAGCTGGTGGGGGGAAACCTGGGTTTGGTGATTGACACGAGTGAAAGTAGAGGATGTAAGACTGGGGGCAATTTCCCTTCCAGAGCAAGAGGATGACCAGGTGAGCACTGATCCAGGATAAAAGAGGAGGAAACTTGCCTTTTGCAAATTCCCACCCATGTCAGTGTGCTGCAAAATTTGAAACAAATTTCTTGGTACCAGCAGTAAAGAATTTCCACACACAAGCTGTCAGTGCTCCTGACTGGTTTGTGCTTCTCAGAGTTTGTAGGGTAAAAAGTTCCCCCAAATGAAGAGACTGTCTCTTCCTACCCCCAGCAAAACCAGCCACCAGAACCTCACAGTGTTTATAGGCTGATTGATATTTTTCATTTGAAGAAGTATATAATTGTTAAAGGTATTTATTTGGTTCTCCTGTGACATTCCTGGTTTCTAAACCACCTCAGAAAACTGATTTTAGATTTAAGAAAGGTTTTTATTATAGATGGACATCTTCTACCACAGGTTCAACCCTTTTTCTTAAAAACATGCATCAGATGTTCATATGTCCTACATTTCTTCTCAAAACATGGGCCTGTTACATCACAAACATCCAGGCTTGGGACAAAAATTGCCACCAGTCACTGTGGCAAGGGACATATCCTGGAAAATGGGGGCATTTTCCACACTGGGAGATGGGGAAATTTCGAAAATCCTGTCAGCTCTTACCACAGTTTTTCCATTTGGCAGTTCCAGAGAAAGAATCTTGACTACAACTTGATTTGGAAACTTCTTTAGGCACAGTCTCAGGAGATCCAGTAACAATGGGCTGCAAGAGTTGGAGTTAGAGGAAAAATAAAACAGCTGGGCAGGTAGAGGAGGATGGGAGTGGAGAGAGGAGTCTCTGTTTTGACTGGTATTCCATATTTCTTGGTGCTGGAGTTCCAGCTAGCAGGTATTAATAATAAATAAAAAGAATGATGACGGTTATCAACACTGACCCTTTCCCTCTTTCAAGTATATTTCAAGTTCTTTTTATTGATTACACACAAACTTCCTCACGTGCAGACTAGCCTGTGCTGCCTTCCAAGGAACTCTGTGGCTTGAGCAATCCAGGCCAGAAACTGCCCCTTTCCCCCCACTCTCCACTCTCATTACTAAGAAATAGGAAAAAAGAACCCCTTCTTTTGAGACTCCAGGAAAAATGGCACCAAAAATGTGTGGTTTTGTCTTTTCAATCTGCTGGTTCACTATGGGGCTTTTGATCTCGTTTAAACATGAGATAAATCACCTTGAACAACGCTTTTATGACGCTGTTCCTGCAATAAATGCGAGCCCATCATCTTTGTGCCTGGCTCGGGGACCTGGCCGTGAGACCTCACCTTCAGAACTAACGGTTGGTGACCAGGTTATCCTTGCTAAAGAGCAGGCAAACATCTTGTATTGCATATCCTACTGTTCTGCACTTCCAGGCACTATCCCTGTCCTTTTATGGATGATTTTAAATTAGCCAGAATCTCTAATGAAAGAATGCTGATGGTCCAAGCCAACTCCTAAGGTGGTAGAACACAGCCATGAAGTGTTTTGCTCCTCCTCTGGCTTTAATTTCAAGGGGTAAGAAGATGGCATGGAGCCTGCTTCATTTTTAATATGAATGAAATGCCAAGAAAAGTGCAAGACTGAGAAGCTGTAAGGAAGTTTTTCCGTGTGATCTCGTCTCTTCCCCTCAAGAAGAAGGGCAAAGTGAGTTGATAGATTTTTGAGTGCTGGGTGGTAAAATGAATCTCATTTCCCAAGTCATGAACTTCGAAAATGAACTTTCTAAACATCGCAGAGCAGAAAAAGCCTAAGATTTGGTTATTTTATAGCCTGGTTGAATGGATACTTGCAGATGGAGGGTAAGGGTGGGTGTGTGAGAAGAAATAATGGATTACAGCACCACACATCCCAAATATTTGCAGTTGCTTCTCATATCATGTTTGATATTTGGCGCAGCGAGTTCTCCCCTACAGCCACAACCCTGCCTGTATTTATGTCACCTCAGGTGTGGATGCTGGGATGAAGACAGCAGCTTTGCATTGCTCCCAGGCAGGCTTTTTCTTCCCTGAGGCTGGGTGTGTGTCTCTATCAGAGACACGGAGCAGTGGATGTGTCACATGTTGGAACGTCGGGGCTGTTGCCGAGATGAAACACTGTGGTCTGCCCCGAACCCTTCCCCGACAGGAACCTATTGCTGAGCTGACAGAGCTCCTGTGGCATCAGAGGGACAGGCACAACACAGCCCTGACGCGTGTTCAGAGAAATCCAATATCACAGAATTTATATCTGCAAAATTCATCTTGTATTCTTCCCCCTTAGATGCCTTCCCATATTTCAGGCCCGTGGAATCGATGGAACCAAGGGGCAGTTTGTTGTAGCACCCTGTAGGATGATATTAAATTCTTGCTTTATTGCTAATATCAGCAACTTTTTTAGACTGAGACAAGAAAAAAGATAGAAAGGGAGAAAGGAAGAGTATGGGAGAGAGGCGGGAGCTACAAGATGTGTTGCTTATTGTGCTGAAGTTTGAACTAGGGAAAAAAGGCAAAGCGCAGCTCCACAGAGCTTGAAAACAGATGATGTCCCCATTCTTTAGCTCTGTAGCAGTCCTGTAACAGCCACAACTAGACTTTTACCGGAAATAAATTAATTATCTTGTGCCAGGGCCGTGTCCTGTGTGGCTCTTGAAAGTTCTTTGGGCAGGAGCCAAGTGATGTCTGACTCCTGCTTTGCCACTCTCACACTGTCCCACCTCTGGAATCTGCTGTCTGTCCCCTCGTTGTTGCAGAACAAAATTCCAGCACCCTGCTATTGTTGTCACAACAATTTGGGCCCAGATGTGTCTGTGCTGTTGCCAGGACCCACAGATGTTCTCCAAAGCCCTTCCAGCCGTGGTTCCCATGGGACTCTGGTGAGAGAAGGGCACATGGCCCCACCCTCCACATCTGGATGGTTTCACTGCAAATCAGGGAGATTCCTAATGGGTAAGGATGCTCTTGGCAGCTTGGACAGGACACCAAAACCCCTTTTAACCCAGCAGTCTAAGTCCTGCTAAAGAGCTGGCCCAGTACGTGTGAGACTTGGTCCCCAAGCACCTGAGGGTTTTCCATGTTCCCTCCGCCCAGGGCTTGATAGCATTTCCCTGTTCTGAAACCTTTTTTGAAGGTGAAGCTTCAGTGCAGGGATGCCAGGTGCTCCAGAAGCAAAATCTGATCAAAAGATACAATTTCTCTGCAGCTCTGCCTGGACCCAGGACCAGCCCAGCACCACCAACACCCTCCCAGTCCATTTTGAAATGTTATTCTGCAGAATTCTAATCTTAAGATGTAGGGTTGAGTTGGCAATTAACACCTGGAATTAATTTATCCCTGGTGCAAGCAGGAATGTGTCCTAACTCACTGAGTGTCTCCCATTTACATCCGTGATGAATTTGGCCCACCAAACAAGCCCTTCTGGGCTCTCTGTGATTTCACCCGTTTGCAGCACGGAGATGTTTATTATGCCACACGTATCCAATCTGCTTCCACGTCTCTTGCATGGCAATCAGAGTAATTTTGTATGGAAGGCTTCCTCAGAGAGAGCATCTAGGTGTGGGCTGGATGACATGGATGCAAACTTCACTGGATATAGAACTAATATTAAGCAAGATGATAAAACCCAGGGTTTTTTTTAATTGCTCTTGGAGCCCTAAGAAATATTTTTTTCCCCAGGTTAGAACCACAATAATATTTCATTCCCACTGCTTAACCTAAAAAATGGATTTCCTTTCCCTTCTCAGTTGGTGATTTGTTTTGCATTAATGCCTTTCATAACTCATACGTTTTGCCATTAAAAATTAATGCTTGGTGCTGACATAAACAAATGAAATTTGTATTATTAATGTTTTACATAGGTAAGACTTTGTAATAACAGATTCATCATAACAGACTGTTTTAATTAAAAGACTTGCTCATTCCCTAAACTGATTTCAGACATAATTTTGGGCATTGGGAAGAAAGTCTGGTACAACCGCCTGGAGAGGAGTGATCAATAAGACCTTACAAGCCATTTTTAAAGTTTGCACCTAAGTTCAGACAAGGGATCTGCTGTCTGGGGTGTATTCCGTGAGAATAGCAAGTGGGAAAGGCACCAGGGATGGCTTTTTGGTGCAACCTCTCTCCACCATTGTGGTTTCTACCCAAGGCCCAGTACAGGGCTTTGCTGCATGGGAGAGCATTGAAGGTGAATTAAACACCACGGTGGTGGGACCACACTGAGGGTTTGCCTCCTGGTTGGGCTCCTCTCCATTTGTCTGGAGAACCATGTGGCTCTCAGCTCTCAGGGTGGGTTTCCCATGGGAAATCAGCTGGATGATGCCCAGGCCTTTGGGTGTATGGGTGTAACTCTGGAGACACGAGGGTGAGCTGTTATCCCTGCTCCCAGGTGTGGGACAAAGCTCCTGCTGCCATCCACAGCCCAGTTAAAGCCACACTCTGCACTACTGCACTACAAAATTGGACATTAGGAAAGAGGAGAAGCAGCAAGCTCAGTAATGACCTGCCTCAATTTGGTTTTCTCTAACAGAACAGTGCATACATGAACCTCATGTTAATTATAATGCCAAGCAAATTTTTACTTGAAAATTTCTCATTAAAAATTTGCTTCTGGTTCTGAGGGTAATAGTGTTGACTGTCCAAAAGAAGAAACCTGCTTGGCTGTGAGGCTGCAGGTGATGTCTCCATAATAGAGGTCTGTGATGTATTCTCAGGCAAATGAAGCTCGGGTTGAGAATAACTCACAGCAAACTCCATTACAAAGCAGTGGTAATTGTGCCACAAGACAGGGCTACAGTCTTACAAAACTCAGAAAGGGAAATTCAAACATGTTAAAGCCTGGAGATGGACGGGTGGGGACAGGAATGAAAATAGGAGCACACTTCCTCACAGACCCGGGAGCAGTGGCACAAAGCCTGCTAATGACAGGGAACGGGGTGATGGGAAAACATCAAGGGGGGGAATTTCTAAAGCCCAATGCACTTGCCTCTTCCCCTATCGAAATCAAGGGAAATGTTCAGTTCAGTTTTTCTGTACCTGTGAGTTCAAGGGGAGCTGAATTAAGCCAGGGCGCTTTTAAGTCACCCACCCTCCATAACTGTAAAGAACAATTGGAAAAGTGAAGAGCTAAGAATTGAAACCACTGTAAAAGAGCTGGCCTTAGAAAATGGTTCTGGGAAGCCAGGAGTGCTGAAAAGAGAAAGATGATAAGAAACTATCTGTATTGGACATCAGGAGCTTATAAAAGGCGGCGGGATGTAAAATGGCATCACTCTGGAAAGGACACGAAAGCAATGAAGGGGAGAGCAGGGCTGCCTGAGATGCTCATTAATGGGCAAGATGACTTGGGCTGTTTGCTCAAGTCTCCCCTCTCCACCCCTTCAGCTCTCACTGTGACCAGTGCAGCCCCACACACCCCAGGGGAGATGGAGCCAGGCAAAAAACCACATTGCAGAATAGAAAAGGAGGTTTGTGTGTGTCTGGCATGGGACAGGAATACAGATGTGTACAAACCAGAGGTGTGCACTTATCCCTGAGGCTCTCTTATGTTGGCATCAAGACATTCGTGCTGCCCTTTGAGAGATGTGCACTGCAGAGATTTTTTCATTGCAAGGGGCAACTTCCACTCACAGGAGGTTAAATGCACTTTTTGCACCTTTTACGAGCACGTTGCAGCCCTGCAGCTGCGTGTCCAGCATGAGATTGCAGCCATTTCTGCACTCTTTGTGCTGCTGAACCTATTTAATTAGAGGGAATTGGACTGAGGCTGCTAAGCTGTTATTGCCGAGGCTGCTCTCCGTGCACATTGCTCAGGAACCCACAGGAATGCTGTGCTGGGCATGGGAGCACTGTGCCTTCAGCTGAACCCCAGCCAGCTCCACAAAGCAAAGGCAAAATAGGGAGGAGATTTCAGGCACTGATCTTGAGCGAAAAGTTAAAAGAAATAAAAAATAGGCATATTTGCCCAGTTCAGTGCAAAAGGCATTATGGAGCACTTCTGCCTGAGGAGGATAAGGAAAGCTGGCCTTGCCTGGTGTGGCTGCTCCTAGATTTCAGGAGAAACCCGGAAACAAGCTCTCCCAAGGGCATTGCTCCTCCCCTGAGGAGCCCAGGCTGCCCCCGCTATGGAACAGCTCCTGTCAGGAATGGGGGTGGAATGGTAGCAGCTTTGTTGGACAGGGCTGTGCCGAGGAAGAGTGAATGTTCATTTTCCTAACTTTGCATCAGTAATTAATCAAAACTGGTTTTACATAAGCCTGAACATAAAATTTTTTAGCTCCTGGAGGTTCTTCCAGCAGTTACAGCAAGAGTTCTGTCAGCAGCTTCAGAATTGATGTGCTGTAAAAGGAGAGGAACATTGATAAATACTCATTTGTTACCCCTGCTGTTGCTCACTCAATCAGCTCTCACCCTTCATTCTCTTTTCCTCTTGTGTTTGGAGAAGAAAAAAAAGGAAGGAAGAAAGCAGGATTTTACTTAGAAAATAGAGATGAAGAGGAACTTTCTCTCCTGATGAACACGAGAAAACTGGTTTGCAGAATAATCCAATAAACTGAGCCCTTCCTCAAATCCGGGTGTGTTCCTGGAATTTCAATTAAATTGCAGGATCTCTCGGGCGCAGTCGAACCTTTCTACTCACTTTCCTTTAAGTTCTTTAATGTGACAGAGTGTTGATCCTCAGTTATTTCTCTGAGGTGCTCTTGTGGTAAAAGTAAAACAATAAAGAGCGTTACAGCTGGCCTGGGCTGTGCTGAGGGCTGCTGCAGCCGGGGCTGGGCTGGATGGCTCAGGCAGTGCAAGGACAAACCTCTGCTTGCCAGGAAAAGCTTTCACTGCTTAGGCTGGTGGCTTCTCTGCTCTTCACTGAGTTTCTTGAGGGAGCATCCCTGAGGTCTGTCCCTCTGCTCTGGATCTGCAGTGATCCAGTGGATCAGAGCAGGAGATCAGCCCTGTGTGCAGTCAATTACTGTCACAAGGAGATTCCCCTTCTCTCTCTTCCCTTGCTTCCTGCCAGGGATTGTCCCACCCTTCCTGGATTACATCCAGCTTTGTGCATCCCTCTGAGACTGCCCTTCTCTCCCTGCTTGGGATTGTGAACATGCCACCCTTGTCAGGCATTTTAATCTCTAAACGTCTTCACTCTCCAATGAAGAAAGTCTGGGGGTTTTTAAGAGCTTTTCATAAAGTTGTGACGATTCCAGGACAGGTTCCTAAGAGAGGAAGTTCAGCATGGTTCCCTTGACTTCAGGGAAGGGGTAGCAGTTTGCAGCATCCATCTCAGAGTCTCTGCTTTAGTCAGCCTTTCTTGTGGCCATGTCCCAGGGTGCAGAGACCTTGGATCGGCTCAGAGCTTTTGCAAGTCACTGCTGAACGCATGGCAGTAAATCACCTTCCTAAAAAAGTCCCCTCTTTTAGTGTTTCTGAACCCAGCACTGCATGGATGCAGGGTGCAAAATACACCTGGAGAGTTTAGAGGTCAGACTTCCATTGAAGTGAAGAGTATTAAGGCAACCAAGTCCTTCAAAAGATTTCTTCCTACTGGCTTATCCTTCAGGATTCACTCCACAGGATGATAAAGATTTTAGACTTTGGTCTGTTGGAAAACTCTCTCTTCACTACTGTTCTACTGTGCAGTCAGTCAGCTAAAGCACTTCCTGATTCTTCTTGCTCAGAGTTAAACAATGGAAGAGGTGAATAATAAATCAAATCATAAATTTTCAGAATTTTGAAAGCCAAAGAAAAGACACTACAGCTTTTCAGGATCCACCTCAAACAGCTGAAGCTTGTGTAGGGACCTGAAAAAAAGATGAAAGCCAACCTTGCAAAACACAGCAAAGAAAACCAGATTCCCTTAAATGGGAAAAGGAGCAATGCTGCTGAGATATGCATCCCATTTCTCCTCAATTGCTGGTCTGTTCCTTCAGGCTTCCCGACAGAACTGCATGCTATTTTTCCTTTTAATTTCCTGGAGGTAGTTATTAACTGGAGTAAAAATAAATAAATAATCATGATGACAACATGTAATTTCTTGCAATGAAAACTTATGGTACTAGTTATTTCCCAAGATTAATCTCAATGTTTGCAAGTCTCTTTATTCAGCTAGATGGGAAACAGGACCTATTACCTGGGTTCTTTTCATTTTCCTCTGTTTTTTTCTCTTTTAACAACCACATTCCTATTTTTTCCCTTGCCTGTAATACAAAACTTTCTTTCCTATAAGTCTCTTTTGTTCCTCCTGAGACTCTCCAGCAGTCTGTCAGAAGCCTTGCAAGGAATAGCTCATTTCTGTCAAGAGCTCCATATTAAGCATTAAATGTCTTCTAAAAAGCTGTCCTGATGACAGCCAAGCACAGGGTCACACTCGTTTGAACTACAATTTACTCCTTTTCGTGGCAGAATGAGAAGAACTGCTTGGAGCTGGGAGCTCAGAGTGGGAAGAAAAGCCTCGTGACCCACTTGCCCGGAGCTGCTGGCACGATGTGACGGGATTGTGGCAATGAGACTGAGTCGTGGGGTGGCTGAAAGGGAAGGAGGTGCCTTCGGAGCCACCTGAGCAGCACCATCACTCACAGTCCGGTGGTCCTGCAGCTCCTGGGACACGGCTTGGCAGTCACTGGCACGGATGGCACAGCAGGGGGACAATGACACGGGCTGGCACCAGCCTTCCTCCCTCTCCGTGGGCTACACTCTGCAGCTGGTGCCTAACGGGGAGCCCAGAGTGTCTGCTGAGGCATCTTTAATAGCCCTAAACAGCCCACATCTAAAGCAGGCTGAGGGAGAACTCTCTCTGCAGAGGGTTCACCCACACACGGAGCCGACAGGACACGGACCCCCGGTGGTGTTGGGATGATTTAAGCATCATTCCCAGCCTTGCCTCCATCTCCTGTTCCAATAGCTTTACAGAGCTTTACGTGGTCACTGGATGCCGTTTTCTTCTGTTCTCTGTCTCGCCGTGTTGTTGTCGCTGTCACCAAATGCCAGCCTGGTTTAGGCTGCCTTTAGCACCTTAACTAAAAGATCATCTGTCCTTGCTCTGTTGCTGATGGGTCCCACCCGTGGATGGTTCTAATAAACAAAAGAGTGAAGAGCTGTCAAGTCTTGCGAAGTTACTGGCGAGGATTTGGGGACTGTGAGCAGCTCGTGGAGATCTCTCTACCCCACTGACCCTGCCAAAGCTGCTCTGGTTTGCTCTTCTGACGTGGTCATTTCACCCCAAAGGTGCAGGGGACAGCAGAATTCCTTTCTCTCAGTGCTTCATCAGGAGGAAGAGGGATACCAGGGAAAGGAGATGTGGGCTGTGCTCCCACTCCTACCTCTTCCCTCTGCAGACAGGTCTGGCAGAGAGCAGCTCCCTTCCCTGGCTGGAGCAGAAACACTGGGATGTGGTGCTGAGCAGTGCCCAAGGAGTTCATGTCCCAGGCAGATCCTAATTTCACAAGCCCCCTCGTCCCAGCCCTCCCCTTGTGATCTCATTCAGACCTGTGAGATTTGCTCATTCACCAGGGTGGTTTCTGCACTGCCAGGAAGGCAGGGATTCACTTCCTCCTGAGCATTGTCATCACGACCATTCACTTATGGAAGATCCTGGGAATTACCTCCGTCCTGCTAACAGCAATTATAATAAAAATAAAACTACAGTAAAAAGGAGCACGGTGCCAAATCACTGAGGAGAGACCTCGGTGCACGGGGAATTGTTGTAAAGCAGCGCATTCCCTGTGTGCTCCTGAGTGATGGATAACACCAGCCCACCAGAGAGCGAGATTATCACTGCTGCCCTTCCTGTGTCCTCTAGGATGGCAGGAAAGAGTAAGTGGGGGATTGCTGCTGGAAGGATCTGCAGGCTCCAAAGTCCAGGAGCGTTTCCAGGAGCAGGAGGCAGAGGATGTATCTCTCTCTCACGTCTCCCCCCTTTATCTATGTTTCCCGCCATCGGTATCTCACATTCTGCAAATGCATCAGAAAAGAAAAATCAATGTAAACTAAACAAGAGACTTTCCAGGCTGTAAAGCAGAGATGGCATTAGGTGTCCATTAATCCCATGGCTGCAGCAAGTCCCTGAAGCGATTGAAATGGGAGGAGGGAAAAGGGAGGAGGGGGAGAATACCAGGGGACAGAGAACCAGCAAATCCTCTCTTATGACTGTAGTTGTTTTCCTTTCCTTTTATTTATTTCTATTTTTTTCTTTTCTTCCCAATTTAAATAGAACTCATAAAATGAGCTGATGGAATATTCTGCTTTCTCTGCCTCCATGCTAGATTCAGAATGCCTGCAATGCTTTCTAATGTCAGCAGATCCAAATAAGGTCATTTGCATTAAAAGAAAGCCAAGCTTGCAGCTATCTACTTAAAAAAACCAAAAAGGGCAAAAAACCTCGTGCTTTTAAATTAATCAATGACCCCTCAGGTTGATGCCTATGTAGAAATACTAAACTGAAAAGTTAGGCATCTAATCATAAAAACTCTGAATTAACTCTGGGTTGGCCGCATCAGGGTTTAATGCAGATCTTTCTATGACCCACCATGTTTGCTGCTTGGCTCCTTGGCTCAGAATTGCAGGTCCCCTCTCTGGTGCTCCTGCCCTGTGCTTGTGAACAGACACAGGACATCACAGGTCTTCCTCTGGGAGCTGAGCCCAAAATCCAGGAGTTCTCACAGAGAGGGGAAGAGAAGAAGATGATCCTGGTCTGCCTCAGGTCAGCAAGGTCCTTTGGAAGACCTCTCTGGAAAATTCTGATGATAGTCTCCGTTCTAAACTTTATTATTCTTTACAGATCAACTTCACAACTGCTTCCGATGCAGCCCTGCACCTTTGCACTCCACTCTTTTGTTTTCCCCCCAAAAATAGTTATTCTCATGCTTAAGGCTTTGAAATTCTGTAAGAGCCTGGACATATCTTCCCCTCCATGTGGAAACCTATCAAGCCTGTGGTTTTTGGTACTTGTCCATTTTTATATGCTCCAGTCACATCTCAGTTTATAATTTCTAATAATTTCCAGTGTTAGTGAGGCTGAAAGAGCCATTGAGTGTTTTCAGGACTGAAATTGAGCCATCAATTATGAAAATGTTTCTTCTGCTCAGTTTCCCACAGAGCCATTATCTAATAAAAACCCCCAGGAAAACAACTCCCTCACCAGAAGAGGAAACAGTTAACAAGGCAGAGATGCTGCTGAAGTGCCCTGAGAACAGAACTGCCAGGCTGGATACAGACACCCACAAATCCAGAGCCATCACTGGCCCCAACAGCATGCAAAGAAAATTGCAGACTCAAACAAGCTCAGTTGGCATAATTTTCTCTGTGAACTTGTCCCCTTCCCTTGAAATACTAGAATTACTTTACAATACAAAAGCTCTTTGCAATAAATGGTGTTTCTTTCCCCCCCCATGAATCTCCCCTATCATTCCCCCTCTGCCCAGCACACACCGGAGGGAAAAGCTTATTTGCATGTAAGGCTTGGGCATGAGGTTCCTCTTATTATGGGCCGAGAAAAAAGTAACTATTGAGCAAAAGAAGAGCAGGAGGAAGTGGGGGGGCAGAAAAAGTGCAGACACAGTAAATTACTGTGTGAATTAAATCTCCAGCTGACTGGAAATGGGGCTGTTTGAAAACTCCCTTTGATTTTTGCAGTGTAAGGTGGGGAGGCTGCCATTCTTCTATTTTATGTTTGCTGATCCTTTGTTGTTCCTTTATGATCTTTTTCACCTCACGATGTGTGATTTAGTGTCATTTCAGGAACACGGAGAGCTGCGAAGTGGGCACGCTTGGGAGGGAGCAGCCACAGCCAAGGTTCAAGGTTGAAACCAAAGTAATGAGCTGCCTCAGAGGGGGTGTCCAGACTGGCCCCCAGTCTGGGTGGGCAGTGGGTGGGTCCTGGTTTTTGAATTTTTTCCCCTTACAGTGGTGTTGAAACAGAATCACAAATTCCCTGGAGATGGGTATGGAGTTCTGACCAGATAACCCAGCCAGCCAGTGGGAAGACAGGGAAATAAATCTACTCATCCCATTTCCCAGCTTTTGGTTTTAATTTTAAAATGAAGAAATAGAATTGGGTTGAAAGAGGTCAGGTTTCATTTGGTCAGCTTGCCTCTGCCTCATTGGGATATTACTGAAGAAAATAAGGGGGAAGAAGGGGAGAAAATGATTAGGGAAATGAACAGGGCCAGAATAAATACAGAATGTGGGGACTGATGATAATAGTGGAAAAAACTGTTATAAAATGAAGCTACTGGAAATAACAGCTAATGAAAATGAGCAAAATAAGAATTCTAAAATTGGAAATCTATCTTGGAAATGTGGTACCCTAAGGACCTACCATTTTACTGACTCACTGCACCCAGAGTCTTGCCTGCTCTTCCTCTACCATTGCCCCTAGAGCTGTGCCCAGAGAGCTGAGCTCACGGTGGGGCTGGAGGGGTTACAGTCAGATTTGGGGAATCTCTTGATATCTCTGCTCCTCTCCCCTTCCCACAGAGAAGCTGTGTATCTGCTGCCTAAGAAAAACTGGGAGTTCTCAAATTGATCCTGGGAGAAGGGCTGCTTCCCAGTGTCTCCTCAGACATCTGGGCTGCCCTGGGATGAATGAGATGGACTTTGTGGGTGTTTGTCAGTAAGGCTTTATTAAACCTGACTCCAGGTGACACTGCAGCTCCCCTAATACAACATTTCCCCTTTTACCACGTGAAGGGCAGCTGAATGCAGGGCTGGTGCTAAACACAACTGATGGTCGTGGCACTGTGGCCACTTACCCGCAGCTCTGGATTTGATCCAGGGCTCCAGTCTGCAGAGCTGCCCCTCAGTAATGGCTCTTTATCCACCATAAATTCCTGCCTGAGCTCATCACACACTCCCTGGGCAAGGTCTCCCCTCCCTGAATGGGCATTTCTGCTCTCTGTCCATGTGCTGCCAGCCCAGGTCACTGCTGCCCCCGTGCACTGCTCGACACTCACCAAATCTTTAAATCTCTCTTGTTTTGCAGAGAGAAAATGCCAATTACCAGAGGCTGCCACGCGAATTCTGCTGATGACAGGAATCACTTACTGTTTGTCACTCTTTGGCCTGTATCTGATGGTTTATTGGGAAAGGGCTCCGTTTATGCACGCACCAAGATACGGCTTCATTGGTATTCCTTGGGTGGATGCTCTTCTGCTCCCATCTTAATAATCATCTCTTCTTCTTATCTAAGAGGGCTTTATATGGAAGAATGGGGGCCAGTGAGGGACAGCAGGGTAGGAAACACAAGGTTATCAGAGCTCCTGCTCTGCAGAGCTGTGCATGGGGGTAGCAGGGTAATGCTCATCCACATTACTTATGAATTGCGTGCTCTGGTATTTCAGCCCTTGTTTGTACTGGGTGAATAACTTGCTGAAATCTTGTGACTAGCCACGTTTGTGCTTTGTGACATTTCCCAATACAGTATTTACGGGGAAAGGACATAATTGTAGGCATTAATAATATTTTATGTAAAAGTCCTCAAACCTCAAAATGCACTTGTGCTATATTTTCTGCGTTTTTTTTTTTTTTTAAATTTTTTATTTGTGTTATCCAACCCCTCCAACCTCTGATACCAGGGTCTGGTGATGCTTGGTGCTCCCCAAACATAAAGTAAGGAATTTTTTCCTGCTTCAAAGACCTTGAAGTTTTAGGCCTAAAATTTCAACAGACATCCCACAGAGTGCAGTTCCCAACCCTCCTACCACGCTTTGAAAACCCTGAGCAGAGAAGACACAATATGGCAGGCTAAAGAAAAATACTGAGAAGGGAAAGGACTTGTTTTGGATCAAGATAAACCCTCTGGGTACCATGGCCTCATGGGGGGGGTGGTATTCACTGTTCTGTTTTGAATGGGAATCTCTCCCCTTCTAGGGCAGTTTTGTTCCTAAATTGAGTCTGTGGCAGCACCTTTCTCCCCTCACATCTCTCACATTTCTCTCTGGTGCTGTCCCCCTCCCTTGGCTGTCCTCATCTCACCCAGCTCCCACTGATCACATGGGCTCATCCTAAATTATTTAAATTTACAGCTACTTGGTGTAATCCTGCATTTATGTCCCCTTTGAATCTATTCCGACAGCTAATGCCAGCGAGCGCTGTGGTACCTTTCACACAATCCCATTCTAATGAACAGAATTTAAATAGAGGAAGATTGAATTAGAAGTCAAAATAATTACTTTTCTGGGCACTTTTGCTGCCCAGAGAAGAAGAAATCGGTAACCAGAGCCTGGATTCACTGGGATATCCTGCAAGCCCCCAGCATCCCTGTGCACAGCACGGTCTGGTTTGTGCTGGTTCTACTCCCGCTCGTTAATTGTTCATTAAACCCAGTCAAAACTCCAAGAAGGGTTTCTGCTAATGCACCCTTCAGTAAGGGAAAAAACAAGCAAAAAAAACACATTAAGGGGAGCATCCAAGCTGCACAGGAGAAGGCAGCAGACAAATGGGTCTCTCCTGCGAGAGCCAGGGAAACGAGAGGCGAGTTCCAGGCTGTGCCGCTCCGGCGGGGATTTGTGGAGCCTGGCTGCAGTCCTCCAGCTGCAGAACTGTTGTCATGGAAGAGAAACCTGAAATATTACCAGTTAAGAGGGAAGCACACGCAGAGGATGTCATTTAAATGCAGTCACGGGGCCAAGGCGCTCTGTTCATCCCCGTGTGTGTGCCGAGCCCGTGGAGTCTGCGCTTCTCACCCACCTCGTGGGGTCACCAGGTGCCTCCAGATATTAAAAGACATCTGAGCTTTGCTGTCTGGAGCTCACAGGTTAACCAGACAAAGAACAAAGGTAACATTAAGGACAGGTAGTAAGACATATTCCCTGCTAATCTCCCAGAACTGCAGAATATACCGGGAGAATCTGGGCTCTTTCTGTTCCTAATAGTTCTCACCTGTGGTTTTTACCTTTATTTCTAGATATCCTGTTTCTTGATGACTCCTCTCAATGAGGAATATTTGTCTCTCTGTCTATATTCAAACCCAACAGAATAAAGTGTAATTGCTGCAATTCAGATGAGCTGAGAAATCCCGGTTCACTCTTCCTTCCCAATTTCAGACACGTAGGAGATGAACTCCTGCCTGGTGCTTTGCTTGGCTGGCTTCAAAGTTACAGCAGCGAGTTGTGCACTGCACCCCTCCTCACATATGACATTTTAATCTGAATTCTGTCCAGATAACAAAAGTTGGATCCTGAAATATTAATGACAAACAACTGCAGGACTGTGGGTGATTTGCATTGCATCTTTTTTCAGGAAGGAAGCGGGATCACCTTTCTTGGGACCTGAGCCTGTGCAGATTGCCTCTGCAAGTGATGGAGAAGCATGCTCTGGCATGCTGTCAATCTCATAAACAAAGGTGTTGTCAGGGAGCCTTATTTAGAAGTATTTCAAATTAACCTTGACAGAAGAATTAATAAATAATAAGAGCTGAATGATTTATAAATAAATCAATTACACTATAAATTTTAAAACAGCATGGTCTCAACCATTGCAGGGTGAGCAATACGGAGAAAGTTCACGTGGGCTAAAACTTCTCTGGAGGGTTTCTGATGTCCCCTCAGGAGCCTCAATAACTTCTGAGGGAAAGATGAAGGGAGTCACAGGCTGAGAGGGGTGTTAGGAAAACACACTCTGTGTGCCACAGAGACTGTGCAATGCTCTCCTTGATCCTTGGAATATTGCACCTCCAGATGGGACCCCAACTGTAACAGCTCAATCATAAGTAAATTTATTTCAAAGTGTCAAGAATTTGAGAAGAATGGCCAATATTGGAGTTTCTAGGGCTTGGCTCCAGGATTCACATAAAACTGGGGGAGAGGTGAAGAAGACTAAATGAAAAATCCAAGTGAGATTCATCCTGTCTGACTCTGGCTGCCTGCTCTGAGTTAGTCTTTTTGTCTTCTCCTGGTTGATGGAGAGAGAGAGGAAGGTCCAGGAGCCTATGAATCACACGTGACAATTCCTTATTTCAGGATGGCGCTAAACCTGTGGCAAACCTAGGAAAGCTGCGGTGAAATGTCCTCTCAGTGCCTGCTTCCAGGTTTTGGCCATCCAGCTTCTGAGCTGCTGGACCCATTTAACCACTGAAAGACTGGGCTAAACTTATCTGGGTGACTGATCAAATAGGTGTGAGCATTGCTGCCCCGTTAGCTCATTACTTTAATTCCTGAAGAACACAAAGCCCTGCAAAAAAGGCAGGGAAAAAGGCATTCAGGCACCAGGTTGGTGGATGACCTTATCAGAATTCCATAGTTAGGTGGAAATTGGTTTAAAAATTCAAATGACTGTTCACATAAAATGGCTTGCAGGATTCACCCAACTGTAATAGCAACTCTCTGCAAATGATTATGCAATTACCTCCAGGAGGTCAAAAAGTAATTACCACATAACCTGCTCTCTTCTGCTGGTTGCCTCTAATAAATAATAGATGCAAGCTCTACTTGGCTTTAGAAGAGAATTTGCCATTTCTTTACCCTGTAATTACATTAGATTATTTACCCAGCATGGTCAGCTGTGACCATGTAGGTCAGCTAACATGATATAGGAAGAATGGATGAGAATGATTTATGCTCCGAATCTCCTCCAGCACCTGGGATCAAAGGGAGCTTTGGTTTCTCGTGCACCCAGGACAAACCTTTCCCTCTGGCCACATCGGCTCCCGTGGGTGCTGAGCATCCTCCTGGCACTTGCTCAGCCCAGTGCAAACCCACACATTAAATGGCCAAAGCCCCAGCAGCCAAACTGCTCTGTAGGGCTTCCCGGGACTCCCTGCAGGACGTTCTGCTCCCCACCCTGCAGTGCTGTCAGGACATCAGGCCTTCAACAAGGAGATAACATTTTCTTTAGCCGCAGGCTGAGAAGCCTGGAAGACCCAAGTCTTGTGTGTTTTCCTACGGGCAATAAGCAGGCTATCATCATTTCCAGCTTTGTCACAGAGAGCTTTTTGTTGCAGGCAGGATTTCACACTGAGGCAATTTCTTCCTGAGGATCTGGAATGACGGCATTTGCTGTGTTTCCCGGACTATCACCTTGGAAGATGCAAACCTTTGGAACACGCTGCCTTTTCCTGGCAGTCTGTGAAAGCGGCTGCTCTGACCTTGCTGGAAAGGAAGACATTTATCACTGGGGAGCAGAGAGAGATGTGGGGGCACGGTGCGCTCAGAGCCTGGCAGAAGCAGAACAAGATGCGCAGCTTCTTCCTGGAGAGGCTGACAAGAAAAGTTGAACAAGCCAAGCAACATGTGGGAGAAAGGCCAGATGATTGTTTTCATTTCACACACGGAGTGAGGGGCAGCAAGACCGAGAAGCTTGATCAAGGTCGTGCAGCAAACCTGTGCCAGGGCAGCACAAGAAGGCTCCAGGTCTCCTGAGGACTGGTCCAGAGTCTGCAGCGAGAAAACATTTTCCTCTCAAGGGCTCTGCCTGTTACGAAGCAGCTCAGGCTGAGTCAGAAAAGTACAGGCTCGCCCATAACATATTTCCCCTGTCAGAAGATAAGTGTATCTCCCACTTGCTGCTTACTACAGTCGCTGTTTAATAAATTAAGAGTCTAATTACATGGTATGGAAGTGATGTTGTTACACAGATGCAGTCATTGGAAACAAGACCAAGCAATAATGTTCCAACAAAACCCAGAGGCCTCTGCTCCTGATTTCTATTTTATGCTTTGTAGTCCCTGTGTTAGAGAATGTGCCACAAGCTGGGATCAAATCAGGTTTTAATGAACCCTGTGATTGATGGACATGGTTCCAGCAAGGGCTGGAGTCTCTGCAGTTTCTCCCCTGACGTTTCCCGCCTGATCTTCCACAGACACAAAACATGGCCAAGGCTGAGGGTGAAAAATACAGCTAGAGCTGCTCCTCTTCATCATCTGAAGGTAATGGGAAGTATTTATGGAGGGATCACTTTCATGCTATTATTTTAAGGATGCCAGCCTGCAACGGCCACAGAACTTTGAATTTCAGCCTGTGCAAATCTGTCCAGTGTCTTTGTTGAATCTCATGCTTTAATGGTTTTAATCAATGGTGGTAGAGGTCTTTTCCAACCTCAATGACTCCATGATTCACAGAAGGTCACCCCTCTGAGACCCAATGCCCCTTTCACACAGGCGTTTTAAGTTGCAGTGTTTTGATTCGCGGCCTGGGGTTCTACAGCCATTCCCTCGCAGCTCAGAGGTGCCCGAGGAGTTAAGTGGAGCTGGTGGGTGTCACCTGAGGCAGATGTGAATGATTTGTGGGCACATGCAGGTCAGGGTGGGTGTAGCCTTCGGTGTGTGTCTCACCTTAATAGCCAGGTGGGAGAGGAAGGATGGCAGGCTCATTTCCTTCCAGTCTGGACAGGCACAATCAGCCATGGCTGGGGATTGCTGAGCTCTGTATTATCAACAAAGGGCAATCACACCACTGGGAGTTAACGGCGGTTTTGCACACAATAGAAACCTTTGAGAGTAATTGCAGAGTCCTTTGGTGCCACTGGGACCCGATGCACAGGCGCACGTGTGTCCTGGGAAAGCTGAGCGTGCTGCTCGGGGGTCCTGGTGGGTGGCACAGAGACAGCCCCACAGCTGCACTGCTCCAAAGCCTTGTCCAGCACCTCAGGTGGTACCTGGGAGCCACAGCTCAGGATGTGGTGCCAGAAATGAAGACCACTTCTGGGGTGGCAGGAGATTTGTACAGTTCTGTCCTTCTGCACAGCTGTGAGACTGTTGCCGGTCCAGTCTGCAGTGTGCCAGTGCCGGCTTTTTGTAGGAAGCAAACTTGTGTTTTGCTGGACACTAGAGACTGAGGCATGAGAGCAGAGGGAGAAGTGTGGGCATGGACCTCAAAGGGCAGTGCAAGGTACTGAGCAGGAAAAGGGAAGAGACAGAGGGCGGGAGACCCTCAGTAATAAACTCTGCAGGCTCTGAAGCCTGGAATTAGTTTTAAAAAGGCTGGAGCTGAGCCATTCCCCCTCATTTCCTTTTCTTTGAACCCCACAGCTCTGCATAACCTCCTTCAAAATGTGTGCTATTAGCAACAGTTCCCTCCTTCCTTCCCGAGCAGAGAGATGCATTGAACTAATTAACGTGCAGGGTTTGTGCAATCCCATTTTGGTGGCTTAGCACTGGATGTCCCTCAGCAGCGACGTGGCTGGAATGAGAAAGAGGCAGAAAACGATGACACCAATGTCTCAGGAGCCAAAAGGCCTAGAGCCAAGGGGCTGTGAGGGTGACGAGTCCCTGGGGGCATCGTCATTCCAGGGAGCAGAATCAGATGGCTGCAGGGAGGGGGGATTCTCTTAGCAGCAAGAAAGAGGGGAAAAGGGGAAAAAAAATGAAAGAGAAAGAGGGTACAGCATCCATACTGTAGAGAACTACGGTGGTGCTGCCCAACCTGTTTGTTCTTGCAGTTCTTTAACTGAGGAGGCACCAGCTCTCATTTCAGTATTTATATTTCCCTGGAGCAGCACCAACTGTATTTCAATATAAACGTAACGCAGTTAATTGAAATCAGTAAGTTCAGCAGTCATTAATAACAGATCTCTGGGAAGGAATATCCCTGCTGCAGTTAATGATCAGCATAAAAAAGACCCTTTTTCAAAGTGTAATGGTGAGCTCGGTGTTCATTTCATCGTTGATTAGAGCGAGTTAAACTTTGCCCCATCTGTAAGTTGTATATTTAAATATGAGGAGTTTGCAATATTTGAAGATATCAAAATACCACAGATGCTTTGGAGCAAATCCAGCCCTCACTCCTGATCCCCAAAAGAGTGATGTGACTCTGAAGAAAAGAAAGGGTGGAACTAGCCCACAGAAGCTAGAATGGACCAAGTTCTGCTGTAAACCTCAGTGCAGAGCAGATCTGAGACTCAGTAGAATCAGCAGGATTCCTCCAGATGTGTGGGAAGTCTGGCAATATCTGACCCAGGCTGGAGCTCGTCGCTGCAGCCCCAAGATGTTATTGCAGGTGACAGCCCTGAATTCAGGGAGGCCCTGAATGTTTAAAACTGCCTTTAGGATTGCATTAGCTCTGGGAATTCCTTTGGAAAGCTGGCTGTGTAAACAGACAGACCCTGCCTCTGTGCTTACAGCATACTCAGAGTTTGTGCTGTAGTTGGGGCAGTAACACAAAACCAGATCAACTCCAATGTGAAAATGCAAATCCAGATGTAGGCTCTGAATGAAATTATTTCTATTAGACTATAATGCCTGAGAGTGGCTTTTTCCTAGAGGGCAAAAGGGTGACATCCTTTTTAAAGCCTTGGGAGAAACCTCTGCTGTAAATACACGAAGCAGAAGTGTTGGACTGTGCGTTTATAAGTTTGTTCTGCTGGAAGAGGTGAGGGCTTTGATATAATTAGATATCGAAGATAGGTATTAGGGCTTGTCAGAACTTCTCTTGGTTTGCACCAGGTCTGGGTTCAGATGTCGCAGCCACAGCTCCAGCTCTCCCTCAGTGGAGCTGCATTTCTGTGGGGTGCTGAGGGCTTGGTGAAACTCGTGGTCTGTTTTCGCCACAGTGTACAAGGAACTGTGTGATTCCTCACCTGAAATGCTCTTCCTTTTCAGGAAACCTGTTGGGAAGGACAGCTCTCATCCTGTGGCAAATCACAGGGAAAAGATCTGCATGTACAAGGCCATCACCAACAATAAACCCTGCTCCTTTAATTAGAATGAGAAATGCAATTTGACAAGGAAAATGGCAGAAGGTGCATGTGTGGCAATTACCTACGGAATAGGAAAGAGGGGAGCCCGGGGATGATGAATGGAGTCATCTGCTGGGGGGAAATTTACTGCACACTTGAAAATGGCACAGATGTAGAACGAGACTCACAAGTCCATCCTTGATCATCTCAATTGGTGCTTGGGCTGCCAGGCTTCTGCTTGGAAAAACTGCATTTCCTTTCTCACTGTATTTTGACATCCAGGCTTTTGTTTCCCAGCACAACCCGCAGCTGTAAGTGGAACTCAGTGGTGAAACAAACTCCAGTACAGGAACAGAGGTTTTTCCTTCTTCCTATTAGAGGAACTACCCTGTAAGTCCTGCAACAGGGATCTCCGTGGCACTGCTGAACACTGTGGATCCAACATGCTTCACCTGGGTGACAGCTCTATAGAGGCACTGTGGAAATGAAAACAAAAATGCTGTGTATATAATGCAGTGATGGATTGCTTCCTAAATTTTACAGGATGCTTCGGTAGGAAACCTCACTGAAGGCTTGTGTTGGTGCTGCCTAGGATTTCTGTAGTCTCTGGAGTGCTTATATGTAGTGCCAGCATAGCCTTGGTGGCTAGAAAGGGAACAAAAGGAAAACATTTACCAAAATTTAAACTCCTTGTGCTCAAGAAAGTAGACTACAGCTTCAGGATCACACCTACATGTATAAGAGGCCAGTGAAAGCAGTTTTCACAGTGGTGTGTTTTCAGCCCAAACAACCAAAAAGCAGATCCCAGTTTGCCATAGAACCTTTTCACATCCTTCTGCCTCACAGTAACCACTCAGGTGGGAGTTGTGCACGTGTGGAACGGGAATGTCAGCACTCTCCTGCCCTCCCAGGCTCACCAGGACACAGCAGCAGTACCTGAAACCCGCACCAGGGGTAGAAGGAGCAACTTGCAGTTCCTCCTTGGAAGAGGTTTCTAACTGCAGAAAACACTTTTCGTGGGACTCCAGTGCTTTCCCAGCATCTCCTTCAACTGGCGAGGTGTAGAGAGGGATGAGATAGAATTGAGTTGCAGGCTGTGGGACGTGCCATGGCAGCACAGAGAAGCTTGTCTCCGCCTGACCTTGGGGGGAGGAGATGCGGCGTGGCAGAGCCCTGCGGAGGGGAGCCTGCCAGAAGCTGCCAGACACCTGAACAGCGCGTGATCCCCCAGGGTAAGGACATCAAGAGCGTGTGTGGCTGACGTGGCAATGTGTGATAGGTCTCTTAGTGAGAAATACCATACAGGAGATACTGTGTGCTGAAGAAGTGTATAAAACCAGCTCGTTTCTCTCAGTAAATGTCTCAGTATCCCTGCCCGTCGGAGTCCGTGCATCGGTTGTTACAGTGAGGCAGAAGCTTTTGGAATATGTTGCTTGAATATATGTGAAGTTATACTGGCTGCTGATGGCTGAATCTCAATACTTATGACCAGAATATACGGCACTATCAGAGCAGCTCTGCTAGGAAGCCAGCTGGAGAATGAGGGCTGTCTTGGGAGCTCTCCATCACCAGACAATAGCTTGAGCTCCATAAAATCTCTTTTTAGCATGAAGTCCCATTTCTGGAGCACAGCAAATCCATGGACAATTGCTTGTTCCATCATGGAAGTCAAAACATTTTATCCTTTCCAAATCAAATTTTATTTCCTGCAAGTCCCTGTACAGCATCCTGAGCCCAGGTCATTTGTTTCCCTCACCATGACTCTCCCAGTAGGACAAAGTAGAAAGAGAGATGTGATATCATTTAAACTGAAAATTTTAGTTGCTATTCCTAATGATGAAGAAAAAGCTGCCGTTAGAGGGGCTCATCAGCAGGGAAAGAATCCAACAGCTTGTTCCCCAAACACCACAGCTGGAAAACTCTGGCTGAGCCAGCAATATCAGAAGTGCAGAGCTCAGCACTGGTTTCCTGTCAAGGAAGATCTCCTTCCCTTCCCCCTCTCCATCACCACACCAAGACAATCAGCACTGCGTAAAATGAACAGCACACACAGAAGGGGCAAACTGTGCTGATGTCCCTGTCACCTGAGCGGGTTTGCCTGGTTATTGGGACTCTCTGTGTCCTTGGAGAGCAGATCTTGATGCATGAGCAGGGCTGAGAGCTCGGCTCAGCTCTCCAGGACCTTCCCCATGTGGGAGCTGGGGGGAGAAAGAAGAAGGAGGAGATGCAGCTCATAGCAAAGGAAAAAAAAGAACTAATGAGCTGCAGGAACAGGCACGGAGCCAGACCCCCCCAAATCATTAAACATGGTCAGGTTCAAGAGAGCTCTATTAAAGTGTCTATCAAAACTCTTGCCCTCGAATGGATTTATTGGATGAGAGGGAGGAGCTGGGGTGCAGAGTAAATACAATAGTAATGGGCCCAGCCTCTCCGTGCCAGCACTGCCTGGTTACTGGAAAAGCTCTGTGAGATAGAACAATTTGCTGGAAAACTGGAGAAATGGAATTTAAAGCAGGCCCGGGGAAACGCTGAGATTCAGATCTTCCAAACCAAGGCAGCAGCTGGAGAGGCAAGTGAGGGGTGCTGTGCTTGGGCTGCAGTGACTGCTCCATCTGCATCGTGGTCTGCTCATGGGTTACTTCTTTAAAGTGACACACAGCAGGGCTAGATTGGATATTCGGAGGAAATTCTTCCCTATGAGGTGGGGAGGCCCTGGCACAGGTTGCCCAGAGCAGCTGTGGCTGCCCCTGGATCCCTGGAGGTGTCCAAGGCCAGGTTGGATGGGGCTTGAAGCAGCCTGGGACAGTGGAAGGTGTCCCTGCAGGGTGGAACAAGATGAGCTTTAAGGTCCTTTCTGACCGAAACCACTCAGTAGTTCTACATTAGAGCCAAGTTGACACCTGACAAAGCTGCTGTGAGTCTCGGTGTCAATTTTAATGCCTGGTGTACCAGATCACATGGTGGTAAGTCATGAGACAGTCTGAAAATTGAGAAATATTTCAGTGCCTCAAACTTTAAGTACATGAACAAGTCCCAGGACACCTCAAGTTAATTCTACACGAGTGTCTTCTGCAGGAAGGATGGATTTAAGTGTGTGGTTAAATGTTTTCTTGAATCAGAGCCCTCAATTGTGAAAAATGAAGAGACATTATTGGAGATGCAGTTTATACCTAACGCTTGGCACATTAGGCAGCACCCGTGTGGTTAAAACACACTTTTTCATTAAAAATTATAATTGGGGAAAAACAAATTAGAGCCAAAATGAAATAGGCTTTTTATTTTTCCCCTTTTACCAAGAGATTATGTATTTCCCAAACACAATTTCTCTAATCCATATCTAATGCATTAGAGACATTCTGCTATTTTCCTCTAGACAAACAAATTTCCCACCCAGTGTGGGATCACAGCCCTGTTCCAGAGAGAAAAACAAGTCATAATAATGCTGAGGCTACTAAAGGAAAATGTTAAAATAATTAAAATATGAAAGAAGCTGCTCTCTTCCTGGGATTTCAATTTCAGAGGTGCCTGAGGGGAGGGGGTTGGATATCTCACACTGATACACTGTTTGATAAAGTGTGATAAAGACTTAGAAAAATTGGCAGATTAAACTGAAATAAAAGCCGAGGATGTTTGCATTCAAAAAGCTATTAAAAGCAGTGTGATTGAGCAGCAAGAAGCTTCTCTTTTATGCAAGAATGCACCGGAGTGGGATGTTTGCTGCATCGATGTCAAGGAGATCAAAGAGTTGTTTTTGTTAGTGGCACAAACTGTTCTTTTTGGCTGCTGGCTTGGATGTGCAATTGGAAGTCTCCGGGATCCTGCTGCGCTGTGGATGGGACTGAGGATCCAGGAGAGCTGTGTGATCCTGTCCTGAAGTGATGCTGCTGTTCAGAAGCCTCCTGTGGCAGAGTAGCCAAAGACTTGTCCAGCTTGCCCGGCACAGAGATGGCTCACCCAGTGGTTGCCTTCCTAAGAACTCCTTCCCTCGAAGCTTGTCAGGGGTTTTGCCTCCATTCAATTGCCTCCAAAACAATGGCCCTTTTTCAAGCTGGTTCAAACTCAGGCTGTCAGCGTGCTGCCCAAAACTGGGAGAACAATCTGATAGATCCTTATTTCCCTCCCCTTTCAGCTAATTAGCCGTTTGTCTTTCAGATGGACAAGGGTTTGTGTCCTGACAGCGCTCTCATTTGTGAATAAAACCACAGGTGAGCTTCCAGACCGGAGGGTTAAACCGGGCGAAGCGAAGGATCTGGTGCCTGACAGAAGTCGTGGCTGTTTGATTGATCTCCCAGCTCAAAGAACTGACAACAAACCGAGGGGCTGCTCAGGCCAGAGAGCCCAGCACCGCCAGAGCCCGGGCTACGCCGGTGTTTGTTGAACAGCCAGCAGCTCAAAGCGGTTTGTGGAATCACAGGCAGGGAAGATCAGGTCCGTTCTCTGGCAAACTCCCAGCAGGGCGAAGCGCAGCATCAAAGCTGTGACAAGTAGCTGAAGCAACAGTTGTGCCGACAACGGCGCCCACATGGAGACCCGGCGCTGTGAGAGCCGCTTTGCATCCGCCTGCCAAGTGGCAAAACCCGGCAGATTGCTCTGCCCGTGGTATCCGGGGATTCCATTGCCTCCAGGGGCAGGGGTGGCCCTGGCAGGCAGCATCATCTCAGCACTGGGGTGTTAGGCTGGGCTGGATGGGTGCTGCAAGGAGGTAATGCTGCTCCTGGTCCTGGGTAGGCAGAGGAGCCACTTCGCCCTGGGAGAAGGTCAGGGTTGGGTTTTGGCTACATGGACACACTTCCTTGCTCTCTTCCTAAACACTGGAGTCGTAAAAATATGATCTGTAGGTTATCTGGACCGAAAACTGCAAGTAAGCATTGATTCAGCAGCAGCATGGGTCACTCATACCATCAGATTTTAAGTTTACAGCAAGTCTTGCTACTTTTCTAACTCTCTCTCTCCCCCTGCTCCAGCCAAGACTACTCTTTTATTTCCAATTGCCTCCTTCTGGCAGCTTTATATTGGTGACCTGAGGGTGCAAATTAGATGTTTGAAAACACAGCAGTTAAATCAACAACTCTGAAGTGTAATAGAGGTCAGGACAGTTTGCTTCCAACTCAGTTGTTCAGTTTCTGCTTTGGTTCATGCTATCTGCATTTTGCAAAGTCCTTTGATTTCTGCACAGGGTGAAAACAGGGCCCAATCCTCATTCTGTTCAAATCTCCAACTCTCTGTATTTTCTCTCTATTTTTAGGCTTCTAAAAAGAGGCAGTGGTTACCTCGGTTCACTCTCAGTAATTTTCTGGGAAAGGGTCCCAGTCTGGACTATGTCCTTTGCCTTGGAGCTCTTCTCCTTAATCTATGTGTCACTACAGCTGGGCAAAGCAGCACATTTTTCCTGGAATTTTTGATCTGTCCTGCTGCCAATCAGTGAGTGTCTGGTCCGATTACATCGCCGGTCCTTAATGGGCTCATTAACATTTGGATACTCGCATGTTCTGCTGGCAAAACACTCCCATAGTACTAAATAAACACCAGGAATCAGGAGAACCATAACCAGGAGCTGCCGAATGGGGCTTCGGGGGAAATATTTCAGCATAATATCAGAGCTTTGTAATTGAAGGCTGACTGGTGTGGAGGAAGGAGCGATTCCGCTCCGCTATCACACACTCGAGACTTGCTTCATTTGTCTTGATTAGCACAAGTTTAACTATCGCATGCCTTTAATTAGTGGCTTTCTCAGAAGACTCGTTGGTGTGAACAACCAGGGCCAGGCAGAAGCACAGCTGGGTGGGGAGGGGGCAGCTCTGTGCGATGTGCTTGGAGCAAATCTTGAGCCACGGTCACTCGAGTCGGCAGTGGAGGGAGCGAGAACAGCCCTTAGGCAACCCTCTGCAACGCTACAGGCTGGGACAGAGTGGCTGGACAGTGCCCAGGCAGAAAGAGACTTGGGGGTACTGGTCAGCAGCCGACTCAACACGAGCCAGCAGAGTGCCCAGGTGGCCAAAAAGGCCAATGGCATCCTGGCCTCTATCAGAAACAGTGTGGCCAGCAGGAGCAGGGCAGTCATTCTTCCCCTGTACCTGGCACTGGGGAGGCCGCACCTCGAGCTCTGTGTCCAGTTCTGAGCCCCGCAGAGCAGGAAGGATGTGGGGACACTTGAGCGTGTCCAGAGGAGGGAACAAGGCTGGTGAGGGGCCTGGAACACAAGCCCTGTGAGGAACGGCTGAGGGAGCTGGGGTTGTTTAGCCTGGAGAAGAGGAGACTCAGAGGTGACCTTATCACTCTCTACAACTTCTTGAAAGGTGGTTGTAGTGAGGTGGGGGGTGGTCTCTTTTTCCGGGCAACAGCTGATAGAACAAGAGGACGCAGTCTTAAGTTGCGCCAAGGGAAATATAGGTTGGATATTAGGAGAAAATTTTTTACAGAAAGAGTGATAAAATATTGGAATGGTCTACCCAGGGAGGTGGTGGAATCACCATCCCTGGACGTATTTAAAAAGAGATTGGATGTGGCACTCAGTGCCATGGTTTAGTTTCGTTGAGGTGTTGGGACAGAGGTTGGACTCGATGATCTTGAAGGTCTCTTCCAACTTGGAAGAAGAATAGAAGAAGAATAGAATTGCTCTGCAGCACTTTCCTAGCTGAGGAATTGTGCCACAAAACAGGCACCTGCTGTGTCCTGGGAAGGGGGATGTGAGCACTGTTGGAGGGACTCTGGAAGGCAGAGGTTCCCCTTTGCATCCTGAGGAGCTGATGCCAGCCAGCATCTCACTGGCACAGGTGGTTTCAATATAAGATTGAGACGTTTGGTTTCAGCCTCTTAATATTTTGTTATGCATATTTAAAGTGCCTGTTGCTTGCGGGGGGAGAGAGGGAAAAGTTTTTTGCCTACAACATGCTTCATGAGCAGATGAAACTCAAATAGCACAAAGAAAAGGGAAATTGTGAGCATCATTTGCTAAGGGGTTCCGTCAGGCAGTTTGAAGAGATGCACTGTGAAGAACAAGAGGCTTAGGGTGGTGAATGATTTGCTCTCAATCAGTTTTCAGTCCTTCTGAACAGGAGGAAGGTTTATGTCAACATTGCCAAGCACTGGAGCTCCTCTAGGCACAGCGCAGGGGCAGCATCAAGTGGCTCCAACGCCTCAACCAGCACTTAAATCTCTTTGAGCAGGGCTGGTGTGGTGTTTTGGCTGTGCAGGGCTGAGTTCTTTTGGAGGACAGAGAAACGTCATAAGGGGAATTTAGGGCAGATTATCACTGCCTTTGGTCTGCTTTTGTGTATTCGCTTGGTGTCAAAGAGGTTTCTGGTAGGAGATTATGGAGCACTCCCCTCCTTGGGAGCTTTGTTCTCTCTTCTGTCAGGCAGCCACAAATTTAAGCGCACAGGAGCTGTTTCATCTGAAATCGTTGGCCCTCATGTAAACAAGGCCATTAAATAGAGGAAAAGACAAATGATGCTAGCAGGCATGTGCTTTATTCTGTCTCAGAAAGCTTTTGATGGCTGGCTGATCCCCTTTGCACCTTGGAAAGGTCTGGGCTATTAGAGAGAGTAAACAAGTCTTCACTTTACCTTTCCTATCCTCTGCCTCTCCCTTTTCTCTCCCTCCTTCTTCTTGCCCTAATGCCACCTTCCCATTTCTACTTTCCCTAATTTATTATTTTCCATTCTGTGTATCCTGGAGGTAGAATACATTTTGTAACAGGCAGGATTTCTAAATCCGTTTATTTTCCTTCAGATTCTTTCTGGTCACCTCTGGGCTGTGCCCACACACACACACACACAGACACAGACACAGACACAGACACAGACACAGACACACGTATATTTGTATGTGCCTTTGTTAACATCTTCTCTTTCCCCCCCCAAACCCTTTCCCTGTGTCTTTTGAGTTCACTAGTCTTATTTTCATCAAACTTCCCTCTCCTTTCATTAATCCAGAATAAATAAACAGATTGGATTTCCTATCTCTTGGATTTCTTTTCTGAGAGCTGTGTTTTCTTGCTCTCTTTTTTTCCCCTCGGATTTTCTTTCTTTTTTTTATTTATATTTTTATTTTTACTTTACTTTCAAAGAAATCATCCTTTTCCTCCCTTGGTTCTTGGCTTCTCCTCCAGTGTTTTATTCAGGCTATGGATGATTGTCTCCATACACTCCTTTTATGCTATGAAATGAATTGCTAATGCAACCCCTGCTGGGAGAAGCATAGTCTGATCTTGTCCTAAATAGGGCCTTGTTTGCAGGGGATTATGTATAAATGTATGGACTGCATCATTATACATTCACTTAGTGGAAAGAGGTCTCTGCTTATTCCATAAATGAATTCCTGGGGAGAGAAGATGCATCCAGCCTGGAGGTGCCTTGAAGTCCATTCCTGCTCCCCTGGCATGGCTGCTCAGTGAAGCCCAGCATCAACCAAATGAGTATTCAGTGCCACGGGATCTGGAAAGGTGAGGGGAGACAGAACCCATGCCATCCACAATAGTCCTGCCAGAGATCCCACCTCCTGCCCCCGGCATTCCCTGGAATGGGGGAAGATCTTGCACTGCCAGGAACCCTCCGGGCTGGGGGAAGCGTCCAGGCCTGGTGAGGGGGCAGGGGCAGGTCTCTGACACCTCCAGATCAGCCCCCTGCCAAAGAGAGATGCAGTGCTGATCCCTCTGCTTGCAGCAAAATGTACCAGCAGGGCTAGAGCAGGATGCAACCCCCAAAATCCTGTTAAATACTATGGTAAGCTTTGCCCTGAGCTGCTTATGGTCTTACATAAGCTCTGAGAATAACAGGGGGTGAATGGGATACAGGAGCCCTTCTTTCAGCCCCATGGTCTGCCACAGCCATCCTCCCTGGTCCCAGAACTGCCCCACAGGTTACAAATATCCTAAACCACAGCCAGGATGGCAGCTGAGGCACTGCAGGATCTGTGGGATGCTCCTCAGAGGAGCACTGTGCACTTTCCAGCCAGACCCTTTTATGGTGTTGGCTTGGGTTGTATTTACTGGCACAAAGGAAAAAATAGATAAAACCAGGTTTTCCCTTGTTTAATTTTATTTTTTCCTTCTGGACTGGGCTCCGGGCTTCTCTTAGGAAAACTGTAAAGTGTCCTATTAAATCAAGTCATCATAGGGCAATATATAGCACAGCCTCTGAGTGGGGTTTGTGCTGCTATCAGCTCCTATCCATCAGCCTGGCTCAGTTTCACCTGAGTTCACTCTGCTCTGAGCTAAATCCCAATCTCTGCCTTCCTCCTGCTCCTCCTCAATACACCCTGAGCACGGAATAACTCGAAGCTTCTGTAATGTGCTGCTTGTGTTTGCAGTAAAACCCTCTTGCTAATGGGCAAGGTTCATGTTATTTCCATTTGTGTTAGACTCCTGGGGCATACAACTTTTTTTTTTTTTTTTTAAAAAGAGTAAAAACCTGCATATTTTAAAGTGTAAACAGAACCTGGTGTTTTCTTAATAAATGTGACAACTGCAATAATGTTTTGCAGATTACAGGAGAAGGAACTTAAGGGAAACATTTCCAGAGCTTCAGCACTGTGTATTTTGCTGATGCTTAAATAAACTCCTCTTTGTTACTGCTGTTCTTTCTGCCGTGCTGTTAGTTTGATGCTGCTTGAAAACCTTAAATGCCTAGAAAATCCTTCTGCTAGACAGGGATGTTACTTTCTATCTTCTGCTCTGCCCAGAAACCTCTCAATTCCCTCAGTAGCTTTGCTCTCAGGCAGACAGATCCTGCTTTTGCAATTCGTAGCTTTTGCCTGTGAGTCAGCAGCTCCCTGGGCTCATATGAACAACCCAAATCAACAGTGGCATGATTGAGCCCTTACGCCTGGCTCTGTCCACGCTGCTGCCATCATCCAGGCAAAGCCCACTTGACTCAGCCGGCCTGGTGACAGCCTGATCAGCCCTGGCATACGAATAAAACCCCATCATCAGCCCAGGTCCCCTGGTTCTTCTCACTGCTGCAGGAGCAGGAAAAAACTTCCCCATCTGGGAGGCACCTGACCACCGTTTAGCTGAAGTTTAATGTGAAACCAGCTGAAGGCTGCCTCACTGCCTGAAAGCCACACAAAGAGCAGAAGGACAACCAGACTGAAGTTATAAATCCAGCTTTTCTGCAGAGAAAGCAATTCCCTTCTCCACTCAGCCCCTGGAGCTCATCCCACCCTTGCTTGCAGCGTTAAGTGCAGACTTTGGCCACCTGAAGCGCGTCCCTTTCAGAATGCCCCACCTCTCCAGCTGCTTTCACGCTGCTGCAGCCCTGCCAGCAATGAGGGCAGTTTGTCCTGGCTGGTGGAATGGGGTCAAGCTTTCCTCTGCCAGTGCCAGGAGGAGCTCGTGGCCACCAGTCTGGAAACTCTGTGGTCTTGCCTGCCTTGGTCTCAAATTACAGCTTTGCCACAGCTACCCTGGCTGCAGTGAGTAATTCCCCCAGAACTCCTTCCTCGAAATGTCCCTTCCCCATCCCCAAGTAGACTAAAGGAACGAAGAAAACACTCTTGCTTTAATCCCTAGGTCATTTTTGCTGCTTTAAAGGTTTTCCTGCTCTCTGTCTGGCCTCACAAAAAGCATCATTAAGCTGTTCAGTAGAATGCAAAACTGTGTGGAAGCCAGAGCCTCCTGTACTGAGGTCAGGATGCTCCAGTTTTCCATGGAGACTGAGGCTGGAGCAGGCACACTGCTGGTACTGCTGACAGTGGGGGCGAGCCAGGAGCTCCGTGGGGATGTGATGGGCCAGCTCTGAATGCTCCCTGTGCACACCACAGGTGTGTGAGGAGCGTGCACCTGCTGGTGCCAAGTGCTAAAGTCCCCATGGAAGCTTGGTAAGCACATAGGAGACGGCATGGGATTGGGACAGACCTCAAACTCTCCAGCACTGCCCTCTGAAATGTCAAATATGGGGAGATAAGGGCTCAGCTGCCTGCCTGCCTGCAGCTCTTCGGCCTCAGACACACACTGCAGCCAGTGCGGAGACACAGCTTTCTTAAGCCTGCTTAAATATTCCATTTAGCCGTGAATAAAGCCACTCCATTAGGTGTGCAACTGGAAGTAAATCATTTGTATGGACACCACAAGTCCGTAGATGGTGATGGAGAGCAGGAGGACTGGGAACAGCCTGCAGATTACCTGCAGAAACGTGGGCCTGATGTCACTCAGCAGCGCCACCAGCAATTTGATCCATCTCCAGCGGGCAGAAAGAGCTCTGACTGCAGGTCACACAGCTGCTGCAGGCAATGCCTTCTGCTGACTGCTGCAGTCCATGTCCACTCTACTCCATTGCCCTGCTGTCTTCCCAGGGAGGTGTCACCTTCCTTTTGGCACTTGCTAAACTCCATGTTTGTTTCTGTCTCAGCTGTCTCAGGGCCGTTTACTCACCAAACTGCTTCTGGAGCTGGTGGGGATGGAAGGTTTGCCTGTGTGGAGGTGGAGGGATCTGTATGTTTATCTGGGATATATATTCACCTGTGGAGAAAGCACTGAACATTCAGGAATGCCACAGCTGTCCTTTTGCTGTGCAGCACAGCCACTTGCAGAAGAACTGGATGAAATTCAGGACCAAGGACAGCCTCAGGATGATGCTGAGGGAGAGAAAAAGTCCAATTTCTCAGATACCACCAGGAATGCAACCCCATTAAGATAATTTGGGCTACCGTGGTGTCACCTAGCTGACCCCGTGACCCCCTGTCCATGCCATGTGGAGCTCTCCTGTGGAGGGCACTGCTGTACTTTCCCACTGAGCGGCTCACACGGCGTGCACAGAGAGCAGCTCTGGCTCTCTGGTGCTCGCTCACCTCCTGGCTGGATGGAGAAATTGTCTGCAAAACCCCAGGAACTTTAAAGGAGGGAGAAGGTGAGAAACATGGCATAAAAGGCAGCTTTTTTTGGCCTCACAGTCTTCCAGTTTTTTTCCCTGTGCTTGTGTCAGAGGCCATTTCAACCTTCACACCATATCAGTATGGATTACACGCCTCTGTTAGCTGTGTACATCAGTTCCAAGTTTGGGACCTGCTCACACTGCCTTGCAGCCTGCTTCATCCGACTCATCATTTCCAAATTAGCTGAACTTGATTGAGCCAGATCAGGCTGCAGCCCTCGTGCACCAGGAGAAATTAGTCATTGCACTGCTTCCTCTGCGAGCCTGGGCTTTTGAGAGCGCGGCTCTGTGCATCTGAATTGAGAAGAGGCCACGTCTGTCTTGACACTTCCATCAGAGCTTAATAGGAGAAAAAAAAAATTTCACAAAACTGAAAGGCTGCGAGCCGTTCAGATGCATTTATTGTGTCGAGCCTCCCCTGCCTTGTCCTGTGTCTAGACAACACCTTAATAAAAGCAGCAGCGGCTGGCAAGGGGGAGCTTGTGTTGATTTTCCGTTGCCAGGGGAAAACCAAACTAATGGAATTAGTGTGACTTCACGTGGGTAACCAGAATTAAGTCTGGACGTATGAGTGTGCGTGCACTTGCTGCACGCTGAATGCAAAGGGCTGGAAAAAGTTGAACATGGACAAGGCTGGAGCTAAAAAGAGAAATTGAGCAGAGCTGCATATTCACTTTGCCCCTGGATGCCACAAAAGCTTGTTTGAAGCTGTGCAGAAATAAGCCTTTCCCCCCTCCTCTTCTCCAAGGACTTGTAGTCCACTATAGAGTTCTTCCTCTTTCATGCAGCGTTCCCATTTTTGTTTCTCTTCTGATTTCTTGTTTTATGTTTCGTGCTGCTGAATTACTGCAGTCATTCCCTTTTTCTGTCTCCCAGCAATTGTCAAGGAAAAAAAAAGAAAAAGCCCCCAAAACATTCTGCAAAGTAACTTTACTCAGCATCACAGCCGCCTACCCTGGTGGAAACTCAAGCTTGTTTGCTTTATTTAAAGCTACTCCCTTGCACACATGATATAGCTCACAGATGCCTGGAGTCTATTTACCTCCTGGCTTGTTTATCCTGAAATGGCCAATGGAAACTGCTCACATTTTTGTCTTGATAAGAATCCAATCATGGAAATTGATTGAACTACTTCGTTGAGCTTTTCTCTCACATTTACACTTTTCAACTGGTTTGAATTGTTTAATCTACAGTTAATTTAGAGACACACAGCCGTGGCACTGATATATCAGGAGATCAAGATAAATGGCTAGAGTGTTTTTATGGGCAAAAATCTCTCTAGATCCCAGTACATAAATCATTTGTTGTGAAATCGCTCATTGTCTTTAGGCAATGTCATAGTGAAAAATTCAATCTATTCATGAACAGAAAGTCAAGGGATTAGGAATGGTTTGAAGGGAAAAACATCACACTGAAAAAAAAAAAAAAAGAAAGATTTATCTCTTAATGCTCCCCTAGCACAACTTTCCTGCCCTTGTTTAGCAGGGTGTGGACTCTTGAATTGAATTTCACACTCTTTGTCCACACATTCCAATCAATAGGAAGCCATGAAGATGCCCCCAAGGGAAGAGGGGTGTCTTTGTTTATATTAATTCAGGAGCATTTTCTCTCTACTTATCCCCTGATGCAACAAAGGAAAGCTGAAAAGTGGCCTCCTGATGATTTCTTACCGAGGGCCAGCCCATGATCCCTGTGCTTGCAGAGAGAAATTATTCGCTTGAGGCTGGGCTCTTCCTTGCAGAGGAAGATGCAGGCCCCAGAAGAGGCTTGGAAATCCTGATTTAACAAGAGCATCCCCAGTTCTCTACCTTTTCCTCCCATACGGAAAACGTCTCCTGTCACTTGAGTTACAACCTCCAATGCTTCCACCATGACCATTTGGAGAAGGAGAGGGACCATGGTCAGTAATGGAGGGGTTATTTGCTAGAGGACAACTGGAAAATTGGGGTTTTCCATAGGTACAAGGAGCATCACAGAAGTATGTGTGTGAATGAAGCAGAACAGGCCAAAAATTGCTCCCAGAAGAAAGTTAAGGATGGAGATGGAGCCATCCAGCACTTCCAGATCTGAGTGACTTAGAGAAATGTGCATCCAAATCCAAATTTCCTAACTGGGAATTCTTAATCCTGAATCAGAGTTGCTGAAGACGTGAATCTAGAGGCTGGAGATACCCAGGTTCAAAGGTCCCTGCTCTTGCAGCTTGTTAGAGAAGTGGTGGGGCATAAAGACCTGAGACCAGCAATCTTCTCAGTTCCAGAAAATGCTGCATTGAGACAGAGGGTTGATGTGTTACCTCTTGCAGCATTCCCAACAAACTGTTTTCCAAGTTATGACAATGGCTCACAGTCTCCTAGAGCTAGAAGGTGAGGGGGGGTGTCCATGTGGGATTAAGGCCATCTTTATGAAGATTTTTGTATATATTTAGGTGGCCTAAATTCCACCTAAGCCTTCATGACTTTCTTATTGGATGGTTTTAGGCCTTCACATATCCCTAGTCAATAAGGAAACATTATGCTGAGGGACTTAGAGATTTATGTAGAATTTAGGCCATCTGAACACATCCCTGCGAGCCTTTGTGCTTATTCTAGAGGCTCCGCTTTCTTTTTCTGTTCTTTGCTCAGATTCACGGATTCACGGAACCACTGCCCACCTCCCTTTGTCTTTCCCCACTCCCTTCCCACCCCCATACCCACGGCTTTGGATCCCAGTCTGAAATGATCCAGACACGGCTAAGGAATGTTTGCTGTTTATCATCCCAAATCCATGCTCTCATGGAAAAGAATGTTTATTTAGTCCAAGTAATTCAGCCCCCAGAGTCCTTTAAACATTAAAGTTTTAATACCTCTCACCTGGAACAGCTGAGCTATCCAGGAGAGATGAAGCTTTGCTGGAAATACTTGATACAAATTTCTAGCCAAGCAAAGAAGTAATGCTCCTGTACACAGGATGAAAATCCCAGCCTAAAGGAGCATCCATGAAGTTGTGAATCATTTAATAGCCCTGATGAAAAAACCTGTGTAGCAGTTACTTTTTGCTTGCTGTGGAAAAGACACTCGAAGATCTCTGTAAAAAGGCACCTGCTCTTTTTTTGTTGTTCGCTGTGCATGGCCATCACTGGGTGAGTTCCCTTGCCACGAAGCAGCTCCAGCACAGACACAGAATTTCCTCTGTGAACAAGAAGCAAAGCCCCTGCACTGCCTGGCCACTGTGGCCAGTGCCAAATGCAACAGGGAGCCCGAAGCCAGCTAATTTCCATCTAACCTAAGGCAACAGTCAATGTGACTGCTCTGTACTCCAGCTGCTCCCCAACTTTAATCCATTTAATTTGGCAGAGTGATGCTAATGAGATTTCATTGACGAGGGCCCTGCACCAGAACTGCAGCTTGTGAGAGTTGGTGCTGAGGCAGGAGCCTGAGCTCCTTGGGAAGTGCAGGTCTAAGGGTTTCAAAATATTCCACAAGTCGCCAGCTCCAAGAGGAGGATTTTATAAATGTGTTTATTATGCAGGTACATGGTTATTAAACTGGGGTTTTATGGCTACTTCAGCAGATACAAAGAGCAACAAGATTCCATCTCTAATAAGTAATAAATATAAGTCTCTTGGCACTGCTTTTCCCTGTCACTTACAAACCAGGTTTATCCCAGTTTTGAAGTCCTAGAGAAATGAACAGTTGACAAAAACTGATAAATGGTTTAAACATTAACTTTCGTGTCTGGGTCTATTCTCTGAAGCTGGCCCAGAGCTGAGGGATCAGTGACTTTTGGGATTCAGTTGTATCAGGTGGTCCCTAACAATGTGCAAATTCCACCTGAGCACTATGAACACACCTGTCCTGAAATGGTTTGGAGAATCTCACCACAATGTGCCACACTAACCAAAAATCAAATTACAGGCACTGAGGTGCAAGAAACACAGAGAAAGAAATCTTTTTTTTTTCAGTTTCATGGAGGCAGCTTCAGGTGCACAGTTGGTTTACATGGTGGATGTTTGTTCATCGGATCCTTAAAAACCTTTTTTATCTCCTTATATATTTGCTTGATTACTTCACTGTCTTCAAAATTGTAACCTTTTTCCCACATCTGAAATTAATTTGTTTTTTATTATTCTTCCCCAGTATGTAAAACTGAACAACATCTTCTTTCTAATGACCTCCTGTAAATTGAAATACTGTTATGAGGTTTCCAATTTAGTCTTCTCATTCTTGGACTCCACAAACCCAATTCTTTCAGTCTTTCTTAAATCACATTTTCAAAACATCTAAACATTCTCGTTGTTCTCTTCTGGACTCGTTCCAGTTTGTCTACATCCTTCTTGTGGGTTGGTGCCCAGAAGTGTGCACAATATTCCAGCTGAGATGTGACCAGTAGCAAATAGAGCAGAATAATTACCTCCTGTGCCTTTCATATGACACTCTTGTTAATACTCTTCCAAAAGGAGACCTGACTCCCTTTCTTTCTTTTCATTTTAAATTTTTTTTCCCCCACAAGGACATCAGATTGTTGCCTTGCACTGAGTTTGTGATGCACACAACCCCCCGGATGGTTTCCAGCAGTGCTGCCAGAGCTGGTGCTTCCCTGTGATTAGGAGAACACGAGTAGCCCTTGGACAGGAATCCCAATGTCCCAGCAAAAGGAACGGTGGCTGAGCAGCCAGGATGCTCTTACACAGACCATCAAGTGTGAACTACTGCTCTTCCTTGCCTCCATTTACCACGTGCATCCTGGAACTGTTGTCCCTTCCTATTAGCTTACACAGCACTGACAGCTCAATTCTGCTTGGAGGATCTTCAGGTCCTGCTGTCTCCTCACCAGCCTGTGCCGTGCTCCTTCTAAGGAAGGTGGTAGCGAGAAGGTACATGAATTTCACTACTAACAGAGTATTTCCTTGCCGGGTTATCTTTGATCCTGAGAGTGACACGCAGTATCTTTCCCAAGGCCACATTCTGAAACATTTTTAACAAGGAAGAAGCAAGTTCTGAATGTAGTGACACTAGACCTTGTATGACAAAAACATCAATATCAGTGCATAATTAATGCAGGATCTTCGGTAACGTGGACTGAATAGGGACAGAGTACTTTCAAAAATCAATTTGCTACCTGAATTACAAACACTACCGATTAAACCTGACAAGGCAGAACTTGAACAGGAGGGGAAAAAAAAATAAATTAAGGAGTCCACAACCAGTGTGCTGGAATGTGATGCTGGGTCAAATCCCCAGCCCCCTCTTCTTTTGCTGCAATCTGTTACAGGAACAATTTCATTCACACAGGCAAGGTCCAAGCACTGAGGTGGGCTGGACATGGGACTTTTCTTGACCCTTTCTTCAGTTTGACAGAGTCCCCACGAGCAGCACGAGTCAGACCCTCTGTGCACCCCTGGCTGCTCATGTGCAGGATCCCATCTATGCCCAACGCGCTGGAGACTCCTGAGGGTATTCAGCACATTTTATGCCTCCAGCATAAATTATAATGAATAATAAATTATAAATCATAAATTTATGCCACCCAGCATCCATTGCTGGATGACAACAACCTATAGCCAAACCCATTTTTACGTGGAGCATAGAGTCAGTCATGCTTTTCCCTCTGCAGCACCCAAGGCATGATCCAGCTCATGGCTGGGGACCCACTGTCCTACTGAAATTTGACCCATCATTATCTCTTTCCATCAAATGCTGCTTTAAATTTAATGATCCTGACTCTAGGGGTCTGACTGAATCTGAGAAACTATTTCTAGGGGTTGGGATTCAACACTCTCTCTGCTGTGGCCTGGATTTGATTCCCAATCATAAAATTTTGGGGGAGACTTCCTCACTCTCTACAAGTGAGGGCAATAGGGGGCAGCCAGGTGGGAATCAGCCTCTTCTCCAGGCAGCAGCAGCAGGACAAGAGGAAACGGCCTCAAGCTGTGCCAGAAGAGGTTCAGGCCGGACATTGGGAAGAATTTCTCCATGGAAAGGGTTGTCAAGCACTGGGATGGGCTGCCCGTGGAGGTTTTGGAGTCAGCACCCCTGGAGGTGTTCAAGAAATGACTCAAGGTGGCACTTGGTGCTACACTTTAGTTCATATGGTGGTGTTCAGTCAAAGATTGGGCAGGATGATCTTGGAGGTCTTTTCCAACCTTGGTGATTCAATGGTCCTGTGATCCTATGGCTCTATGATTCTATGGCTCTATGATTCAATGATTCTATGAGTCTGTGATTCTATTACTCTGTGATTTAATAATTTTATGATTCTATGTCCTCTCCCCTTTCTCTCACACCTTTGCATGAAGCAGCTTTGAGGGATGTGGTGTCTGTTCAAGCACTTCCTGTAAATCTCAGCGACTGCAACGGGTCCAGCTGGGAAAGGAGGGCCCTCTTGGCCCAGAACCACTGCTGACAGACTTGGACTGCACTCACAAACACTTGCCACTCTTTGCTCTGTGCAGGAATGATTTTGGCAGTCTCATCCCAAATTTGCAGCTGCAAGTCAAACAGCAGCAGCATTTGCCTCGTCCTAACCCCTTTCTGATGAGCTTCATTAGTGCAAAACTCTTCTTGTTAACTCCCTCGGGGCCACAGGCAATGTGCAGACAGGATTGCTGGGACCCTCTGCGCTCTGGAGGGGGCAGCTCCAGCCTCCAAAGGAGGCAGCCAGTGAAGGGAGGTGAATGATGCTGCTTTGTGGTGCTCTTGCAATTAGCCTGGGCCTTGTAGCTCAGCTTGCTGGGGTCAGAGCACTGCACTGCTCTCGTGCCTGATGTGCAGATGAGACTGAAGGTGCTGCCCACATTCGCTCGTGTGCAGCCTCCTCCTGCAGAGCTCCAGAGCATGTCCAAGGTGCTGAAATGGTTAAACAGCTTATTTGTCTGCTTGCTTCCTGAGTTCTCCGTTGGAGTTCAGTCTCTGCCATATGTTATATTACACAGCATGAGAAATCAGACTGAGGTGGCAATTTTAACACCCTTTATTCATACATCCTATTTTTACACTGATAGATGTAAGATATGCAAAGTGTAATTCCCAGCTGAAGCAGACTCAGCACATGGTTCCTGCTGCCTCAGCCAAGGATGGAGGAGGACCAGCCAGGAGACCCGGTGCCTGTCACCAGGACAGGCAGCCCTGGAGGCAGAGCGAGCCCTGCCTGCTGCCCGGGAGGCTCTGCTGGGTGCTGCCCATCTCTTCTCCACTGCTGGGTGAGCACAGCCTGCTGGTCAGCAGCTTGGGGTTTGCAGGTGCCTTCAGTCTGGAAGTGGCACTTCCTGGCAGCCGTGCGGCAAAGGCACCAGCAGGATGGCACTGGCAGAGGAAAAGGCACTGGCTGCTCCAGCTGCCCTGGGCAGGGCCAGCTGTGGGGGCTCAGAGGTGTCAGCAGAGCACAGGGATGGAAAGAAACGGCCTTTCCCTTCCTTTGCCTGTTACTGACACCATTTCTCTGCTTTCTTTGCCCAGGCAGAATGCAAGCTGATGAAGGTTTTGCACTTTGAGCAGTTGCCCGTGTCTTAAGGAGACAGATAAGTCAGAAGTCAAAGTTTTTCTCTCTTAGACTAAAATGAAAGGATTTGGGGGTTTGCTACTGCCGATAGATTCACTGTGAAGAGCTCAGGAGTTTTTACCCGTATGGCTGGACAGACACACAAAGCAAGGACTGATGGATTTCTGAGTGAAAGAAGAATCCTGAACATGGACAGCAGAGCCCTCTCCCCTCTTATGAGCCTTTTCATGACCCAGGGCTCCCTGAGACAGCAGTGAAACCGCCACTCTGCAATGTGCCTCTTGCAGGAACGAGTGAAAAGGCTGAAAAGAAACATTGCAGAGTTGAATTTGAAGCACCATGTGACTGCAGAACAGATTTACATGAACGTCTGAAGTGAGGAATTTTGGAAAGGCAGTAGGGGAGACCATAATTATAGCGAAGCCCTGACACAGATGCTGAAGCAGGTGCATATGGACCAGCAAGGAGAGAAACAGGGATAGTGGGGCACTTCCTGGCACAAGGGAGAAGCAGAAGTTCCCTGGAAACTGGGAATGGAGGGCAGGGGGGAGATTTTCTTCTCTGAGACCTCTGTTGGGAATGAGGTTCTTCCCTCCTCCCTGTGAGACAGAGGTGTTCCCTGAGAGCACAGGGAGAGCTGAGCTGCCAGCTGAGCTGGGAATGGCTCTGTGGGAAATGGGCTGAAGGGAACCTGGGCCCAGGATATTTGTCTCTAGGCCTCACTGCTGACTCCTCCTTAGATGGTGCATTTGCTGCATCCCTGATTCATGAGCATGCTCTGCTGGCTAATCGGGGGCTGAGGTTCATTAGCAGCACTCTCTCCATTACCTGATGACTTATTTTTATGAAACACATCAAAACCTCATCTCCTCGACTACTGTGACAAAAAGACAGTCTGAGACAGCAGACACAAGCCTTCTTTCATTTGGAAATCAGTCAGGCAATGAAAGGCAGGTGCCAGGTGTAGTAAAATGAAGCCTGATCAGAGGCACTCAGCGCACAAGGAGGGCAGGACAGGAGTTTAGACCAGCCTGGAACTATCATGACAGCTCTGCTGTGACATGACAGACTTTTTGCTGGCCTCGGGCTGCTGGGCATGAGGGAAATGAGAGGAGAAAAACCAAGCTTCTTGTCAGGCTGAGACTTTGTGCCACTGAGTGGATTCATGCCTGTGTGAACGCTCACCTACACACCCACAATGGTGTGTAAATAAAGAGCTGCAGCTGCAACACAGGCAGAGATGTGCATGCTTATGTTTGTATTTGCAGGCACACATGTGAACTTTTGTGTTTTGTGGCGACAGAGAAACCTCCAGTCCCTGACTCAAACCACAGAACAGCAAAATCTTTTCCTTAACACTTAATTTAATCTCTTCCAAAAAGTCTGCTCTTTTATTAATGCACAAAGGTCTCCAGATTCAAGCCACAGTTTGCATGTTGCACTGAAGTGTGAGATTGTGGGGACACTCTTTAAGGGCTTAAAGTCTCAGAGCCTAAAATTATGTAGTCTCAAAACTCGACCCTAGAAGCCACCAGGAAGGGAAGAACAATCAAAGAACCCTGAGGGATGGAGGCAGTCCGGAGAGTTTGGTGCTCCATCCCATTAACAGCAGGGATGGATAATTAGCTGGACAGAACAGCTTAAAGTGTACACCAGGGAGTTATCCCAGAGGCACGGAGCTGGCCTGTGTGATCTAAGAGGCCTTTTCCAGCTGTAACAGTGAAGAACTGGATGTTTTTGAGAGCCTGTTTTTACAGCAGTGCTCAGTAGTGGGTCGGGGAAAGGAAGGCACATGATTTATCTCCTACTACCATCTGACACCTTCCATTGGTGCCTTTTCTTTTTCCCTCCTCCTCGTTGCAAATGGTCTCAACAAAACATGGATGGGTCTTTAAGGGAATGTGGCAAGAAAAAATAAAAGAGCCTCCAGCTCCCTGCGGATGGGAAGGAGTGGAAGGCAGCCAGAAGACTGTGTCTGGGGTGCTAATTAGAAGATATTTCCTGTCGTGGGGAGGGTGTTATTTAGAGGACTGAGTGTGAGAGGGTGTCAATGAGTGTGAGAGGGTGAAGTGTGGTAGGGTGTGACTGAGGCACCCCAAACTGCATAAAAAACGAGAGGAACTCACTGGTTTATTTTAAACCCAGCCATTGAAGCTTGGGGAGACGCAGACACACACCTAGAGATAAATGATAATTTACACAGATAAGGGTGCATGTGTCTGGATAAGCTGCATGCACGGGCTCACACGCAGATGGACTTCTGACACAGAGACAGGAAGGAACATGGTTGTTTTCAGGCTTGTGCTGAGCCCTTTTCCTCCTAGGAAACACGAGTCCACCTTTACCACAAGAGATAACCCACTTTAATCCTTTTTTCCCAAGCAGAGCAGCCTGGCCAGCGCAAAGCCTTTGGAGCTCTGGGAGCTCCAGCGGAGGGGCCATGCCCTCTCCTGCTGGCTGCTTGGCGGGCTTGGAGAGAGCAGACGGCTCTGCATGCCTCCACAGGGTCGTAAATCCGTGCTGAACAGGCCTTGCCACTTGGAATGACTCCGTGTTCCCAGAGCCGGGGGTGGATTTGCGGCGTTCTCCGCGTGCTTCGCGTCCCTGGCACAGCCGACCCTGTGGGGCCGCTGCTGCTCTGAGGTGCCTGGCTGGCTCTGACTTAAACTGGGGGTCTGATCTAAAAACAGATGATGCAGGAGCAGCCTGCTCCCCTCAGATCTGCTCCTCCTGGGCGTTCAGAGCCATAGCAGTTCTCCCTGCTAATTAATACAAGCGTGGAGTGCTGCTGATTCCCTGTGGCACTGCGGAGCTGCCGTTGTGATGGGAGCATGAGCTGGCAGCCCATCTGCCCCCTTTCCCAAGATTTAGTTCGGAGGGATAAATCTGGCTTAGCATTGCTTACCTGGGGACAGCAGAGCTGCAAGGAGGGAGCAGGGACGTGGATTTTGCTCTGCTGGGTTTTTATGAATGATCATTTTGTCATGCACAGCGCAGAGAAAAAACTTGGTTGCTCCTCAGAACCAAGAGATTTAAACCAATTTTGGTAGGAGGATTTTCCATCCTGCCCCAGTCTGAAGAAACCAGTTTATGTGACAATGACATGTGCAATAATGCTGGCAGGTTTGGAGGAGGTGTACTCTGCTGAAGGTGCTGGGGATGGGTGTGATTGTTAGGGTTAACCTCAGCGCGGGTCAAAACTATCACCCCCAAGGAGGTGGGAGGGGGTGGGAAAAGTTTTCTGTTTTATCTGAACACACATTGCCTAATTTACTGACAAACGATTCCTCATTAATACCAGAGAGAAGGGAACGAGTATCCATTTCAGTAAAAAATGATGCTGGAAGGAGACCTGATGTGTTGTCACTCTGACAGAAATGCTACGAACTTCATTTCTAGCTCGTGGGTAAATCTGATGACAAATAATTGAAAACAGGCAGCTGCTGAAACTGAACACCTCTCCCAGGGAAGGACCTGGTCCTCTCCCGATTGCAGCATGCTGGAGTTGTGGGAAACACAGACATCTCCTGAAGGAAATCCGGATGGAGAGCAGCCACGTGCATGGTTTGAAGGTTCTCCTGCCCATGGGATGGTGCAGCTCATTTTTGGAAGCTGGGCAGAGCTGCTGTGCCCGCGCAGGACCCGGGCTGGGCAGCACAGGGCTGTGCCAGCGCCCACCACAAAGCACCTGCGCCCTCCTCCCCTGCCAGGGTTAATGAGGCTCTTTGGAGTGGTTGTTCCAGCGGGACGTGGAGAACAAACCCCGAACAAACCCCGAGCATTGTGCACCGCAGAGCCATTCACAGATCCACAATGGAGCGTGTAAAACACGATCCCGTGTCCTTTTCTCTTGCGAACAAAAAGGGCTGCTCCGGCTCCGGCTGCGTGTGTGGTGCTAAGTGAACTGACAAGCAGTCAGCATCGAGCCTGGCATCCAGCAGGAATTGAATTCTTTTTCTTTTAATCCCAGGTTGCCAGGTGCTTTCTCCTGCTCGGTGCCACAAGCCCTGCCAGTGGGAAAGAAGCAATTCCTGGCCTTCCCTGGCCTCTCAGGGAGGGAAAAGGCATCATGATGATCTTAGTCCCTCACACAGAGAGAGAAGAGCTGCTTCTTGCTCATTCATAATCAGAGTTTGGGCATTTCTGTGAGTTTTGGATGCAATTTCCTGTCTTCCTCTGTGAAAAGAAGAGACAGACTGGTACATTAAAATTCTTGGTTCATGGAGGTTTTTTCCCCTTCCTGTTCTCTCTACTTCTCTCTTTCCTTTGACATGCTCTCCCCTCTCGTACTCATTTTCTCTCTGAGTCAAGCTACACTTCCTCATCAAAGAAGCTCTAATGGGATCATATATTTGACCAGCTGCCAGGGAAATTTCCAGTAACCTCTGAAACCCTAAACATTCCATTTTGTAGGATTATAGGGAAAATGTTTCATCTTTCTGATAGAGAAGCACCAAAAATTGAGAGTTGCCAGCTCATCTTCTGCTGTTCCGATGGAAGGAGCTTGGGCGGGCTATTTTTAGGTTAAAAAGCTGTACTTTGCTAAGATAAAAGCTGAGGCTCTTTCAAAGCAAAAGCCTTAAAGTGTGAAATCCATCAAGTCTGTTATCCCGGGGAGCACGGTGGCAGTGTCAGGCTGAGGCAGGGGTGAGCTGATGTCTGGGTGAGTGTGGCCCCTTGCCCTGCGGGGGATGGAGTCTCTCCTCTGTACACTCCACGAACAGCAGCCTCACACCCAGATTTAGGGAAAACCTGGAAACGGAGATGCAGGTTCTCTCCCTCAGGTCCGTGGTGACCTGGTGGCCTCTGCTGTCCGTGGAAGAGGGTGCAGGGCTGTTTGTCAGGGACTGAAAGTAGTGTCTGAAAGTCCAGGTGCTTTGGGAACTTGGGCTGGCTGCCAGGCAGGAAGGAGATGCAAAGGCACACCCAGCTTCCTGCCAGAGACACTCCTGATTCTTTCTGGATATGTCCGTGACGTGGGAAAGGACGCAATTAATCTCTGCAAGTGGCACTCTGTGGTGAGTGTATCAATATCCACAGGGAAAGGCAGTGGGAGGCTGGGGAAGCACAGCAGTGTCTGAGCCCTCACAGGTGCCAGCTCACCTGAGACCAGGCAGGTTTGTGTGCCCTGGCGTGGTTTTGTTCCCCTGGAAAGTGGCCATGTTGACAAGTCTTTCAATCCATTGATACTAAAAATAAAACTGTCCCAAACATTCTGAAATTGTCAAAAGTGCCCCAGTTAGGTACTTCTTGAATATTCTCATCTCTTTCAGTTTGAAGCTGTAGTGAGCTACTGTGGGAAGAGCAAAATAGATCCCTAATTCTGAAGCAGTCTGACCCATTCTCCTTCCCTTTTCACCACCAGGCTAAAATTTCCACCTCATTCACATTGAAAAGTACCTCTGTTCATCCCTGTAATCTCAGAAACTGTCACAGCACAGGACCAGCCTCCTTTCAGCTAACTCCACCCTTACATTGCCACGTGCCCTCATTTAAAAATGAGACTGATGTAGTTTATTTCCTCCAGCCTTCCTGGGCCGGTGCAGGATAAGAGTTTTGCAGCCACCTACAACCCACTCTGTGGAGTCTGGGGAGAGATCTCTGGCGAGATCCCACCTGGAGTCCTGGAAGCAGATGGTTCTCTCAGGTGCCTTCCATCACAACCCAGTCTGTGATGTGATGATTCTGTGATGCCTGCTGTTGTGCCTCTGCCAGAGTCCCATCAGGCAGTGCTGCCAGGACCATGGACTCAGCACTGGGATCTCTCAAACCTGGAAGTCCAGGTACCACAGGTGATGTTTGCATTTTCTCTCAGCAGCAGGCTTGGTACTTACGTGAAGATGTCGAAGCACTCCATCAATATCAATTAATTCGTGGCACAGATAAGGAGGTTGAACTGGTGGGAAGCAAAACAGTGCTGGGAGATGTGGGCAATGAGGGAGTAAGCTGGGGAAAGATCCCCGAGTTCACCATTCCTCAGGTGCCGCTCCAGACGCAGTGCCAAGAATGAGCAAATCTAATACCTGCTGGGAGTGAAATGTAAATAAACAGCTCAGGTAACTGTTTTCCCTCAAAAGGCAAAGAAAATAAAGAAATTGCGATGATTTAGTTATTTAACCCTCAGTGAGAAACAGAAAATTGAAAATATATTTTCCTATGAAAATTTAATTATTGTTTATTCTGTTGAACTGATTTCATTTCTCTATGAAGGTCACAGTCTTCTGCCCATGAGAAAAAAAAAATCCTTTCAGAAATGGAGTTGAAAACCAGAAAATTACAGAAAGCAGAGAAGCTCTCATCTGACTTAAGCTTCAAGGATGGGATTTTCAAAGATAACTAAGGGATTTAGCAGTCTGATTTCCTAATCTGAAGCCCAATTGTCCTTGAATGAGATCTCCCCAGACAGACATAGTCCAGGGGGAAATAGATCTACTGGAAAGGAAAAAAATAAGATGCCAGCTCTGTAAATGGGCCTTTAAGAAAAAAGAATCTTCCGAGTAATGAGGACTTTCAGGAAGTGAGGATACATTACCCAGGCAGCACCAATGGATAAAACCCACAAGAGGGTTTTTTAAAAACATCTGTGTTCAAGAATGAGCTAAAAATGTGGCTGAGATGCTCTTCAGTTTAGCTGAAAACATCCAGTAATTCTAATGTGATAAAAGATCCTGAAACATCTGTCCAGGCTACTGCTAACCTTGCTTTGAGGAGAATTCTGCCATTGCTGATCTGCTGGTGAGAGAGAGGTGGCTGGAGCCAAGTTTTGTGGGAGGCAGCCCAGACATTTGGGGGACTTCTACAAAGAAATCTCACTAAGATTTGCTAGAAAAGACTGAGGGAGTCTTCTCTCCTCTGGCTGCTGCATTAATAGCCCTGTGGCCGTGACTGAAATTTCTCACTCTTTGTTGACCAGTGTTTTGTGAGGAATGGCTTGGTGGCAGTGCCCAGTTTTCACTCTTGATGCATATTCAGGCTCCACAAGTCACTGAAGATGAAATGTCTGAGCACTAAAATGCCAGGCTGGGCTGTACCAAGTGCCCGCAGAGCCCTGTGCCATATCTCAGGCAGCCTCTCATGTGAGCATCAGAACTGAGCAATCTTAGTGCTGCTCTCTGCCTGCGCCTTCCCTGTCCCTGGCAATGTGCAGCTCTGAGCCTCTCTGGTCTAAATTCAGGCTTTTTGTACTCAAAAGCTGTCAAGAGATTGGTTTTGCACCCAACCTCCCTTTCATACATTAAAACTTCAGCGTCCATTTTGGCAAGGGGCTCCACAGCTGAAGCACCCACAGTGTGAAGAAAAGGTCCTTTTTTGTTTCACCCAAGATGTCCCTTAAATCATATTTTTTCCTGCCTGAGAGGTGTCTGCACTGTCACATCATCTGGAGCGGGCCATATGGACCAGCAGTATCCTACACCATGGCTCGTGATGAGCACACAGGGAAGAGGAAGGTGCTGAATGTCTCATTCCAGGGATGGCTGAGCTGCATCCCCACATCCCACATCCCTTCCCTCCTCCCCAGCCACCGCCCCTACAGGGATCCAAGCCTCTGCCTCTCGCATGGGGCTTGAGCTGCACGCACGAAGCTTCGTAATTACACTGGGAATCTCATTCCAAAGGGGAGGAGGGAAAGGGGGTGGGCAGGGAAGGGACTGCCAAGTTTATTATCTAGGGGTTTGTTGGGTTTTTTTTGCTGTAGATGACAATCTATGTGAAAGTCCCTTTCGTGCGTTCATTACTGGGGATTTTATAGCCTAATGAATGTGACTCATCTGCGTAATCGCATTGTTTTCCACTACTCCAGATGTTCTGTGGAACACCTCTGGCTCGTGAGCTCCTATTTAAACATTTCTTGTAAACACCAAAAGCTGTTTGTTTGTTTTAATGTTCCATCACATCCCATTACCCAGTGAAGGTGAAAGATTGAAATGCAACGTTGTCTTGCCAAGAGATTTTTTTCCCCTCCTTCCTCCCTCTGCTTCCCCTGATGTATCTATGTCTGGTGTCTAATTAGTATGCAATGGGATGCAGAGATTCCTCTGTTAAATATCTTGTTTCTTTCTGCTTGCCTTGATCTCTGTAAGGAGGCGCATGCTATGTGGAGATCTGGGGGCTGCCTATTTCAGATGCTGAACAATTTCAGCCCTTATTGCCTCGTGTGAGGATTCCATCTATTGTTGTATCAGGGATACAGTGCCATGGGACTCAGCTCTCTATCTTCCAGTTATCCACATCAGGGAAAAATAAATACCAGAGGTAAACACTCCCTTGCAGCAGCGCAGAACACACGCCGCAGTGACATTAGATCTCGTCTCGAGGCTATTTTCAAAACTGCGGGGCAGCCAATCCAGCTGAATTCTGTGAGAACTTATTTTAGCACCAAAGCAGGTGTGACTTAACACCTTGGGATGGATGTAGCAGGTCGAGCTGTGATCTGGACAGATAAAACAGCAAGGAAACATCGAGCATAAGTTAAATGTAGTTAATAGGGTGGCTCAGTGGACTCTGGAAACAAAGAGGGTTCTTTTCATTTTACAGTGTGGCTCCGCTGTGTTTTCAAAGTCACATCTCTTTTAGCTTTGTGTCTCTTAGGGATCTGGATCTGCTGCAAGGCCAGTCCTTGGAGTGGCTTGAGATCTCTGCAATATGGGCAGACATTTCTAAATTTAGAGGATTTGATGCAGGACTGTAAAAGTGACATGAATGTTGCATTGTAACCATTGCAGTTGGAGGCACCTACTGTAGTCAGTAGGTACCCAAAGAAATGGAGCATCAGAAGTCAGCTGGGGAAAGATGTTTTCATACCTCAATATGAAAAAAAAAGAAATTTTGAAGCAAATCTCAGGATGAAGATTGGGAGTAGAAAGGACAGAAATGTTCCTAAGACAACAGAACCACTTGGGAAAGTGATAGGATCATTAAGGTTGGAAAAGACCTCCAAGACCACCAAGTCTGATAGGGGAAAAGAGAACACCAAATTAAGAGCCAAGAAAGCACCAGGGGAGACACGAGGTGGGGATTCCAGTCAAGCTTTCAGAAGTGAAGCTTTAAATATTTCAAAATGATTATCAACATATTAAGTCTGGGAGATTGATTCAGTCTTACGTTCTTTTGAGGAAAATTATGAAAACTAATAACAAGTCTAAAGTCTGGCAAAGCTGCACTGCTCGCTCCAGTCTTAACAGATAACACTTAGTGGATTGTGGGAGATTAACAGCTGATGAAATGAGTCTTTGGAGCCTGTCAAACGTGGAGCTCAGGAGCTGCCTGAGCTCTCTTTCGCTTGGGAGCTGCAGGGCTTCCACCAGGGAGAACATGAGTTGGAAACCTTGGAGAATGCTGTTTTTACAGGGGAAAACCAGACTGACCCACAGGGAATCTCCAGGTGGGAAGGGCAGGGGACACTGGGACCTCTGTGTTAGAAAAAGGGCTCTGTAGGAATTGGGCACACGAAATAGGACAGCACGAAGGAGACTGAACAGATTTATTTGCTTCTGAGAAGGAAGCTGAGAGACAGTTCTGAGGGAATTACAGGAGCTGTCTTCCAGCCTGGGAAGGTGGCTCCTACGAAGCAGGGACCTCCATTGAGAATGGGAGCTGAGTAATGACAAACATTGATGCGGTTAGATAGCGTTCTCCTTTACTGCTCAAATCCAGCAGGATTATGTAGCATTTCCAACCGGTCACAAGTTGTCCACGCACTGTAACTAACTCTATGATTGGATACTTAGGTAAAATCAAGCCCGTCTGCTGTCTACTAATTGGATGACATACGGCAAACAAGTGTGCTCCCACCTCCCAGTTCGCGGTTATCGCATCCCGTTAAACCTCCCTTTTTCCTCACGGACACCTCAAGGACACTCTCAGCACTAAGTCATGTTAATCTCAGCACTCAGGGCAAGACGGCCCTGCTAAGTCTGGCTTGTTCACTGCGTTCAGATACAGACCATGTCTGTTCTGCTCTAAGAATTCTTCTACACTCCTATAGCCTAGAATATCCACAGCACCAGAGATCTTCAGCAGCTGCTTTGTTAATGACAAAACAACAGAAATACTTATGCTATCAGGGTTTGGTTTGTTTCTCTTACCCACAGATTAAAACAGCGGGTGACACATAAAAATTGAGATAAATCTGCTTCAAGTGAAATGCTTTATGCCGAAGCAATATTGAACACTATTTGAGCTCTAGCCATTCAGATTTAGGGTTGGGTGTTATTTTTCCCTTTTTAAGAGATGTAAAGGAAATTATTCCAAAAGAAATCTTAAAAAAACCCCATAATCTGTGGTTATTCAGTGTACTAGTTTTGATCAATGCCAAGTACTTTCTTCCAGTTTTGATATTTTAAGCATTACAGATCTGCATAAAATATTTTTAATGGAATCATTTCAACCTCCAAAAAATTTGAAACATTCTGTTCTGATAAAGCTGAACCTTATTGGGAACATTTCATTGCAGTTCCATTTCTTATGGGAAAAAAAAGAATCACTTAAATTGACATGTTCCTCAGGATAGGTTGATTTCAGTAAAATGCCGTTTTTTTTGTCAGAAAAAAATATTCCAGCAGAACGTTTTTCAACCTGTTCCAGTTCTGAGTTACTGCATGTATATTCACTGTCATAAAAGATTTATATGTGGTAACATTTTAATAGTATCTTCTAATTTCATCCAACCTGAGATACTTCAGATGTTTAATGAATGCAGCCAGATAATTTTCCACCCATTTCTCTTAACATTTTTCATCAAGTAAGCCTGGTTTCACCATCCACTCCTTGGTTTTATGCTGTGTTCATGGAGGTCAAACCTCAGTTGCTGGAATTCCAAACCAGTACTTTTCTTGTTTACAGAAATGTGTTACTAAGAGTTGGATGAAGTCAGGCCACATTTTGGTTTTTCTTTAAAAGAAATCCAGCAAATCCAAAAGACCAGAGGAAAGAAGCATTGCCATTACCTCTGTGCACGTGGGAGACTGAGACAAAGGGTGGAAATGATCTCACCTAATTTTATCGCTCTAAAAGGTATCTGGGCCAGCGTTGTCACGCAGATTCCTGTGAAGCAGAGGAACACCTCCAGAGTGTGAATCATTCCATGGATCGTGGGGAGAGGTGGTCCTCTCTTTGGAGGTCTTTCTTGCACTCCACTGACTGGAGCAGCAGCACGGGCAACTGATTCTAAAAATTTTGCGTAGCTCATGTCAGACAAAAATGGATCTCGGCTTTTGTGATAAGCCTAAGGCTTCCCAGAATATCTGAGGCAGCGTCAGAAAGCAAATGTATATCTGCTGAATTCAAGGCTGATGCTTTAATCATAAGATGGAACTTCCTTTCATAATCCTGACTCTATCTTATTTCAATAATTCAGCATATTTCCTTCAAAGAGCAGGAGTGGGACATCTGCAGAATGCCGAAAAGCAATTATTTAGTTGGGCAGACGAATCATGCTAAACACTTCTGCACTCCAGAATTCTGAAACCATGTGAACTTTTGCAAATGCTCCTGAGAGATGCCACAGGGAAGATTTCCTTTTCAGAGAAACGATCTGAGAGTGGAAAGCATTTCACACAAGAGGAAGCAACATATGCCGCTACAACCAAGGAATAAATAGGAAAAATAACAGGGGAATAGCAAGTTTTTCTTTTGCTGGCAAGATTGTTATTGCCTGAACACAGGAAACACAAACCATGAGGCGCATCACCAATAACCTCTTGTTGTGACAGATTTTCTGACTGGAAAAAACACTTTCATCATATCTACTTCCTGCATGAGTTTACGTGAGGCCCGCACAAGCATGTCCTTACAAGTGCATGGAAATAGATGATGATAAATATTTCCATCATCCATCCTCCTTTGCTGGGAAAAAAGACAGATATTCTTGGTGGACTTAGTTTCAGACTATCCAGAACCTACTCCTGTGCATATGGAGGGTTTCCTCACGAGGTCTGGAATGTGTTCACTGCTGAGAGGAGGCTGAGAGCTGCCTGGCAGGAGCACATCCTAACCAAGGAGTTCTGGACAGGATAAGAGGAAAACATGAAATATCTACAAAAGGATCATGCTGACCTTTTGCTGAGGAGAATCGTGGGGTTGGTCCTGGGGAACCTTGGACAGCCCTTCGTGCCCTGCGTGTTCTGTGTATTCATGCACCATCTCAGGGGTGTTTTTATTACACGCACCCAACATGAGGATTGTCCATGGTAGAAAAGAGTTTTCAGCCTTGCAAGACAAGATGAATAGAGAAGGAGAACAGAGGGGAGGAAGGGTTTACCTGAGTGCCACCTGGGAGAGGAATGGCACATCTTAACTCCAGGCTCCAAGACTGGTCTGCTTTTCACTCAGCTGAGAGAAAAACACAATCCATGTCTGAGCCAGGTTCCTGCACGAAGTTCAGTGTCCATTGGTGAGTTAACATTTTCCAGCCCTGTTCACCTTGATTGTCTCTTGCTATAATTTTCAATCCTTTCTCCCCGTTGGTGTCTTGCTTACATGATAGGTGAAAATATTAAATTAGATCCCTTTACTGGAAATTATAGTCCATTAAACCATCGTCACAGCTACTAAGAGACCTTTCAGCCTCCTGGTAGACTTTGTTTTAGAAACATCTGACAAATCCCATGGGACTCTTACGGGGAGTTCAAAGCCAAGGCATTGTAAGCTTGTGCAATTACAGATTAAGTGGTTTAATATTGCAGAGAACAGAGCAGGGGAAAGGACAACGTGTTGGATATCTGTGGCCTTCCCCAGACTGTGCTTCACCAGGCTTTGTGTTTGAGCCATTGTCCTTTGCCTTTTACATCCATCTGCAATATTAAAACACTTAATATGGGCAGTAATTATTTGAGCTGATGATGCTTTTTCTTTCAACTCCTTGCTGGAGTGCCAGAGGATTGTTAGATATTGCAATGATATGCAGTGCTTGGAGGGACATTACTTTCCCCCCCCATCGAGCACCCGCAAGACAGAACATAATTGGACTACAAACTTTGAACTTGCTGAAGTTTTTCATCTTACTTTTGCTGTGCACAATTGGCCATTAGATACTTGTCTGGATCACACTTTGCCCGTGATAGCTGAGAGCAATAATAACATTAATTCTTGGCTACCATAGGGTATTTTTTACATATTGGCCTCAAAGGTGTCACAAAGAGTTAGGGGGTGGTATTATTTCGTAGGGGTTGATGTAAAGTTTTAAAGAAGTGGTAATTTTGTTGGAAAAATCTGGGCTAAAAATGGCAGCAAAGTTGCACTGAATTGAGTGAATAGTTCTGTGGGGGAAAAAAGGGGAAAAGAGGTGGACAGAAATGAAAGTTCTGAAAGAAAGAGAATTCATTCTTTGAGACACACTTACCTCGGTAGTCCAAAACGGTTTTTTCTTGGTCAGGATCACCAGCAGACTGAATAAAAGACAAGAAAAATATGACTTTCAAGAATTAAGTGCAAAATTTGATCTAAGTTTAAATGAAATTATCTCATAAACGTATTTCTCACTCTATAGGTTCCCCCCACCCACTTTTTCCTTTCATCAAATACCTTTAAAAGAAGAAAAAAATCCCAAACATAATCAAACAAAAAGCAAACAAACAAAAACCTCAACCAATCCCCCCCTGCCAACTCCAAAAAATTTGGTTTGACAATAGCAACCATTCCTGTGGGAATCTCTCTCACATACCTTTGGATAACTTTCAACTGCAAAAAGGGGAGTTTCAGTTGTACTCAGGGTGTCACTGGGCATCATATTAAAGAAATATGATTTCCTTACCCACTTAAAAGAAAATACCAGATGTTTTCTGAAGGAATTAAATTGAAAAACTGGCCCTATTAATTTATCTTGAGACAAGAAAAGTCTGTGGTTCATGCCACACACATCAGTGATTGAAGTGGGAAATTAATTGGTAAAAGTTTATGTAATTTAAGAAAATTTCCCCCAAAGTGGGAGCTGTGTGAGAACTTTACTTTTGATCTATGTGAATAAAAACAAAAAATCCATGAAGCCATTCTTGTTAATTTATGCTAAGTGCTGTGTTGATAGTTGCAGTAAATCTTTACTTGAAAGATCAATGCATAGATAGATAAAGTAGAAAAATAAATAAGAATGGAAGAAATATTGTTAAGCAACAAGAACTGCTTTAAAGTGAGTCCTAGGCTCATCTATTTTGTCTGTTTATGGTTTCTGCTTATGAGAAATATTGGATTAAATCTCTTTCATGTCATGCACTGCTCTGAGCTCTCTCCTGGCAGATCTCTGGACATCAGAGAAGAAAGTGAAAAGCAGAAAGTGAAGAGCAGGAAGTGTCCACAAGGGCTGGAGCAAGACCAGAGTCAAAGGTCTGGATGCCTTCCTAAGCTCTGCAAGCACACCCAGTGTTGGACACAGCCTCCTTCCACAGTCCCTGTGGAAGCCCAGGACTGGAACAGCATGTCCAGGTTTGCAGGGTCATTCAGTAGCCAGTGTTAGGCTATTCTTATGCAATGAAAAGACTCTTGTTAATTACTGTGACTTCTTTACAATCAGAGGATGTACTCATTTGGACCCCAAAGGATCCTCTCCAGAGAATAACCTTTATTTGCTTGATTGCTTCTTTTCAGTTAATTCTGCCTAATTACTATTTTCTTCCTATTAGATCCTAATTATATACAGTATTTTCATTATAAAGTGTAATGTTTCCCAGAGAACTATGTCAATTACGCAGACAATATTACCCGAGGTCTCATTTACTTCATTAAACCAGAGAACAGACTCTCTTCTGATTAAAACTACAGTTGGAGGTATGGATGTGATGTCCTACTCCTATAGCTTAGCTATGGAACTGATCAGCTGATGATCACAAAAAGTCTGATTCATATTTTAAGTGGGTAAAGATGCCCCTCTCTGGCTGCTGATAGTTTTAAAATCCTGTTTATTTAACTGTCTTTACAGGGAAGTCAATTGATGCGCCACCAAAAATGCAAGAATCGTGCTATAAATTATCATTGTGTAACGCACGAATAAATACTAGGTAAAGAGAGATCAAAATATTTGAATATTTAGCCTTATTAGAACTACAGTGTGAGTGAGCACATAGCAACACAGTGGCAAGGATTGAGAGGAATAGAGAAGATCTACCAGATATTCTTGTCTCCGAGAAGAACAGTCTGTCTTTGTCTTGAGTGGGGGTAGAAAGAGGATTGCTATGAAAGGGAATACATTGGGATGTAACTTGTAAGGAGGGTATGGAAGTTTTGCTACAGGATCCAAAGCCCGAGCCCACAAGGGAATGAAGACTTTCCGTTCCAAGCACAACAACTGCCTCATTCAAGTCAGGAAAAATAACCAGCAACAGAATGATTTGTGAGTGAAACCAGGATGTTCAGTTTCCTTGGAGCCCAAATATTACCCTCCACCTGCAGAACGAGGGTGCCCTTTCCCTCACAGCCTGTTTTTGGTGTCAGGTCCAGTACATTAATGACTTAGAATTCACGGACACTGCTCAGCCTCTCACAGGACGAAGGAGCCAACCAGAGTAAATGAAAAACATCATTCTCACGCAAAGGCTGCAGGTAATAACGTCACCTCGTAATTCAGGAGTCTGTGCAACTCCAGACTAACTCCAGACTAACAGTGTATAATCATACAAGCACCCAGCACACACTCAGCACTTCATAAATAATAAATAATAGTATTAATAATACAACTTATGGCACAGTAACTTTCAGTAGTAACTAGATTTTCAGGAAGTGTCCCAGAGCCAAATGGGATACCCAACATGCCCTGTATTTGCCAGAGCTCTACAAGCCTTTCAGGAGGAGTATCCAGAAATCCCACTTCAGCCACAACATGTGACCATGAAGCAATTGGCATCTCAGGTGCCCCGATGTGACATGCAGGGACCACATTAAAGGATTTCTAGGTTACAGACCTCCAGAGAGCATGGACAGAAGAGATCTCAAGGGGTTACCTGCTCTGCTCCCCAGTCTAGTGCTGGATCAGCTCCATTTCTGCCATTCCAGACCCTGGTTGAGTCTTGCTCCCAAAGACTTGCTGTGGTGGGGACCAACACCATTCTCAAGCAATGTGCTCCACTGCTTCATTTCCTGGAACGAGAAAATCTTTTACCTAAAGCCTGACATAAACACCTCTGCTGCAGTTCAGGTGCAGTGTTTATTGCCCTGTATCCTTCTTTTTGAACCTTTTATTCTTTGGAAGGAGGCCACCCCCCCATACCTTCTTCACCTTTTCTGCTTAAGCACCCCCAAGTCTCTCTGTCCTTCCCCTTTTGCTGATCATTCTCGCTCCTCTTTGACCACCTTTCCCCTAATGCTGTGCCAAACCCGAATGTTGTGGTCCAGCTCAAATTTCACCAATACTCAATCAAGTGAAACAACTAATTTGTCACTCAGGTTTCTCCCTGATTTATGTGTTCCTGTATATTCTCTGCCCTTTGGTGTGGGACTGTACATTAATATATGTTAGACATCCTTTTTGCTTTCTAAGCACTTGACATTTTTCCCCCTAGTTTTCCCTGTTTTGAGAATTAAAATCTTATTTTGCTTGAAGATAATTTGGTTAGCTGACAAATACAGACATGACTTTTTCAATATTATGTAAATAAAAAATGTTGCTGGGGCAATAAGGAGATCTTTAGCAAGTGAACAAGAACTAGAAGGACCTACATATTTCAGCCTCTGGAACATGAAAATGCAAAGAAAAAAAGATGCAAAAATAAGTGGGATTTGGAAAAAAAATTGTATTTCCTGTCAGGACTTCTTTTCTGTGCAGATTTAATTGGGTGTTATTCTTCCAGATCGGTTTATTGAAAGAAGTTTAATGCAGTTAGATATTATCTCACTGCTATTCAAAATCCTAAATCCACCAGGATCTTTGATTACCCTGGTCCTTTTCCTCACATTAGTGGACTCCTCTCTAGATGACAACAGGGCACTGAGTGTTGTGCAATGAAGAACATCCCACTGCTCTGAATTCCGAGTTTTCATCCAGTCCAAAGTGAAATGGAAATGCTGCATGGGAGCTGCCGTATGGGTGAGGGTAAGGGATGAGTTCAGCAAAGAGGCTGATCCAAGGATCAAGGATTTTTGCATCATCCCTACTGGGTGAGCACCGGTAGGAACCACAAAGAAGACTCACTGGATTTTGTAGCCCACCACTATTAGTGACGGTATTCCTTTGCAGCCAGATGTGCAAGCAGAAGGTTTGGGATACCTTTCCAGCAAGAAGAGAAGCCCAGGACAGAGCATGTCCCCGGGGTGGGGATTTGGGGCCTCTCCTGTGGAGGTGACAGGGCACAGACTCTACAGTGGCCGCCTGCTCAGGGCTGGCTCTGTGCCAGCCAGGAATGAGCCCCGTGTCTCTTGCCACAGCTCATTGCCCAGGTTTATGGAGGCTTTATGGGCCATGGCAACGATCCGATGTGGATTTTAAATGTGGAACAACATGGGGCACTCTCATGGCTTTACGGCCATGCTCAGCTCGGAAAAGCTAGGCCCCCTGCCAAAGAACTGAGAGCCCAGGGAAACTGGGGCATAAACAGACAGGATCTCCCAGCACCAAGAAAAACTGTGGAACTTCCAGCAGGCACAAATCATACCCACATAATTCTTCCTTCTTAAATACCTTATCTCACTCCTCAAACAAACACCAGGCATCCCTAAAGTTCAGGATCTACTTTCTCTTCATCAGTCCCACCATTCTTCAGTCAGAGATGCAAAACTTTTTATCAAGAATTTCTCTCTGCCACTTCATACCTGAGCTCAGAAATGAGCATGATTGGTCTCCAAGTCTTTGGTGAATGTTCTGCTGGTGGAAAATTAGCTCCATGGAAGGGTAAATGGAGATATCCAGGAGCATACGGGCAGCCAGATGGAGAGATGTAAACACAGAGAAAAAACTGGATGAAAAATAAGGCTGAAAGATTGTGTGGATGGATGGACAGTGATTCACTATGGACAGATGGAAATGGAAGCTGTTTGGAAAACAGAATTTCTGTTCAACTGTGACACATTGGGATTTGTTTCCATCCAGAATGGGAAAAAAAAAGTCACTATCTTGGCATTTTTTAACCAAATGGAAATGTGGCCTTCTCCCCCCAACGGAAAATGCTTTCCTCCCCTCCACCCTGCACAATTGTCTCAGAAAGAAAGATATAACTCAATAATTTCAAAACTTTGCAATGCACTATGAAATAAATACATTTGTGATTTTAGAAATGTTAGATAAAAGCATGACATAATTAATATTAGAATCATAGAATGGTTTGGGTTGGAAGGGACCTTAAAGATCATCCAGTTACTGCTGTGGGCAGGGAGCTCATTCTCTCTATGCTATAAATAAAACATGAAATAAAGGTCTGAAACTAAATGGTCACACATTGGAGAACAATGACAAACATGTGTTCTGTAAAAAATACACACATTTCCATGAAACATTTAAAATTTAAGTAAAAAGCAGAAGTCTTCCCATTCTAATCATTCCATCCTTGAAATCAAGAAACAGCCTGAAAAGAGCCAGTCAAGAACGGAGTAGGGCTTGAAAAGGGACAGGGGATGAAATGGTGGGAAGGTGTCAAAGGTGTGCTGCTGAAGGTCCAGGATTTGTCCCTTTGCAGTTGGTGGCAGCTCTTCTCAGGCTCAGTAGGACCAGCCGGGAGTTCCCCAAGCTGGCAGTGGCTAACGGGAAACCAGAATCACATCAGGCTGTCACAGCACGGGGACAGAAGATTTCAGACATACATTTTCAGATATTTTCAGATATCACACACATTTTAATGCAAATTTTCCCAAATGATGTTCCTGAAAATCGCTGTGCTCCAGTTTAACGATTTGCAGAGAGGCCAAGGCAAGCTTCATGAGCCAGAGGTTTTTCAACTTGACTTTTCCTTTCAGCGGGGACATTCTTTGTTTCCACTGCAACATGTCCATGCTGAACAAACGGCTGCTTTGCGTGTAGGAGTCCTGATAGGAAAAGTTCTGCTCCCAGCTGCCAAGTTGTTAAATGGTCAATGAATAATAAATCACCCTGTGCCCATGTTCTGCTGTTGCAGGGGATGCTGTGCACTCCAGCCTTGGGATGCAGCACTTTTTTAATGGAAAAGATACACAAACTATGAGGGCTTAGCCCCAGTCTGCCAAGAAAGCAGCAAAATGACACATTCCTTGTATGGGGCTGTTGCTGTGGATCCTTTCTACAGCAAATCTGGGTACTTTCTCTTCAAAACAAATCTGTCTGAAGACATAGCCAGCTGTTGAGCATAAGGAAAAGGCAATTCCAAGGAAGAGGAGCCTCAGAGGTGATTGCTGGGGAAGGTCCTCAGGGTGTGTGTGACCCCGACAATCCAGGTCCCCTTTGGGACAGATCTGCTGGGACATGGTACTTGAGCTCTCCTACAATTTGCTCATTTCTGCAGGAGTTACACTGATTTTTCTTCCTCTGCCTTTCTTAATTAGGTCTAGAAAGAAAAAACTCTGCCTTTTTTTGAGCCATAAAGGCTTTAACCCAGAGGATGGATACCCGGGAGATGTGAGGAGACAACCATGGCCTCATATACAAGGGGAACATCCTGAAGTCACCTCCCAGAGCAGGTTTCCATTTGCAGCAATGACACCAGTGCATGATGCATCTGTTCCATTTCCATTCCCTGTCCTGTTTTTCACGGATCCCTTGCAGGAAGCAGCTCGCTGGTGTGATTGCCCAAGGAGGAGGGCGGACGAGCAAGAAATCAGTGTCTTGACACCGACTTTTGGTGCGGTTCCTTCTCCCCTCCTGAGAGGAGCCTCTGAATAATCTGGCTGTGTCGCTGGGCCTGTTGCATATTCTAATTCCCCCTCGCTCCCTGATTTAGTGCCACTGTTAATGCTTTTGATGTCAGCCTGAGTGAGATAGAAAGCTTTAAAAATTCATAGCTGACCTTTCACTGACACGTTCGGTTTCCGATAGGCGAGTGCCGTGTGGCAGGGCCAGGGGAGGGGAGGGCAGTTTTTAAGCCTGAATTGCCTTTTTCCCAAAACAAGAGAAAACATTTGGGGTGGGGAGGGGGATTTGGTGTCTCAGTTCTGTACAGGGGAAGAAAGGGAGATGGGAATGAAAATTAAACCAAGGGAGAGAGGCCTCAAAAGCAAAGGACGGGCTTATGAAAAATATATACCCTCACCAAAGGAAGATGGAATACAAATTGGGTCCCTTTTAAAAATATGTCTTTAAAACAGACGTTTTAAAGGGTGGGGAGGGGGGATAAGGGGAAAAGGAGAGGGGAGGAGGGGGAGGAGGGGGAAAATGTCTCTTAAATGCGTTCAGAACATTTCTGCAGCCTGCAAAGCTGGGATTGTTTATTAGAAGATAAGATAGTGAAAAATGTATTTTGCAGAAAGAAAATAGTAAAGCTGGTTTCCCAGCAGATACGAAGCCAAATTTCTATTTTATGCTCAATTGAATGATTCAGTTACATTATCTGGGAGGCAGCAGTGAAATAACACCCTTTGGAAATGAGACTGGGAGAACATGTGGCTCAGAGAAGGCAGCTACAGGCCCCGCACCCAGTGACCAGCACACCCACCCCGGGACATCGTGGCAGCGCAGCCCGCCCTCCATCCCCCTCCTGGAGGGGCTGTGGATGGTGAGACCCGGCTCTGAAGCCTCCTCTGCAGCCTGCTCAGCATTCCCAAACCGGAAACGTGCAGGATTAGTGCTCGTCCCTTTGCGCTGTCCAGTGGCACTGGACACTGACGCTGTCCAAGCAGTGCTCCTTGTTTTGGGATAACTCCCTCCCTCCTTGTCACAGCGTGGTCCAGCCCAGGCCACGGGTGAATGGAGAGGAGATCCACGTGGAGAGTGCAGGGCCTGAAGTTCCCTCCACGTCACTTTTGCGTGTCTCAGGTCTGATGTCTGCAGAGGCAGCCGCTGTCTGCTGTGAGAGAGCTGGTGTGACATGTGCCAGGACATGTGTTTTTGCAATTTTACAATGAGTCCCGCAGTTTGGGGTTTTCCTTAGAGCTACAGCTTCAGGAAAAAGGGAAGAGGGGAAAAAAAAGTTAGAAAGCAATTGGAATTTACTCAGCCTTTTAGCTGGTTATATAACTGCCTGGTTATACAAAATGAGTACCCTGTGCAGTCTCAAAATCCAGGAGAAAAAATATTATTTTAAAACAAAAACTCCATGAAGTAAGCACAAAACCCATTCCCACGACTATTTATCCCAGGATTTTTAGATGATGGACTCTCCATTTTTCACTGCTCAAGGTTGGCAATATTATTTGCTGTGTTACTTAGGAGCCTTGACTTTTTTCCTTTTTCTTTCCCTTAATATAAATGTCATTCCTTCCTAAACCTTATGGCTCCCTCTGCAAATGAAGAAACAAATGAAGCATGTGGCACATTAGTGCCAATCTCTTCCTTGCACTGAAGGATCCGGCTCACAGCTATGGTTACTGTGTCCTTGATAAGTCCATTTTTTATTTACTGAGCCATTTAATTTGTGAGCCATTATTTGTGTGGGCCTTTCCACACTGATCATCCACTGAGAAATCCACTGGTAAAGGACACAGCAGCTTTGGGCAGTGTTTATGGGGTGTCTGCCATGGGCAATTTTGGCCACCAGGAGAAGCTACACCGGACTTTGCGTTGATGTATAATTCAGGTTTTAATTGTAAACTTAAAGGTACTTAAAATTGAACTCCTGTGCATGTGGAGGGGAGTCTTTTTCTGCAGGAGGCCGAGGTGTGGAGATGGCCATGTCCAGATGAGGACAGGGAGGGTGGTGGCCCCGAGCTGGTCCTTTCCCACCTGAGGTTATTTTTAGTGGCTGTTCATATGACTCCTGCTTGCACTCCAGTCCCAGCAGGCAGATATTTCACAATAATTGGCTTAAACTGACCATGGATAATGGCAAGATTTGGAAAGACAAGAACTGAATTCCGTTGAGAAAAAGGAGTATTTATTGAGCAGAAGGTCTGTATCTTTGCAGGGGCACAATCCGCCAGAAATAAGATAGTGATTTAAAGAATGAGCTAGAGAAAATATTCCTTCTTGACCACCCCAGGTCTGAATACGTCTTGAGGGACTGTATTTGATTAACTGTATAAAATTATGGCTTATTATATGATTTTATGTCCTGATGAAGACTGAATTGCCACCACAGCAGGTAGGTGTTGATTAAACACAAGAAAAAGAAAGACTTTGCTCCGGCCTTAATTTCTGAGAGAGGATAAAAGTCAGAAAGAAAGATCTTCAAGTCCACAGAGTCACTTGGTGGGGACCAGAGCCCAATTTCTAGTCTCCAAGTCACACTTACTAAAACTTCCTTGTCATTTTCAGCTCTGAGTTTCCTTTCAACAACACTCCTATGTATCAGTTTGATCCATGATTTTGACAACAACATGTCAAAACAAGTCCTCCTGAAAAGGTCTGAGGGAATTTTTGCTTCTGCTTTTAGGATCTGTTTCAATAGCACTGAACTTTCCATTTCCACGTTGCACTTTTTCATTACAGTGTATCATACACCGGTGTGCTGATAAAGTCCTGAGGAGACATGCAAGACATTTTAATCTTGCTTAATGGTTTAATCTTTTCCATGGGAAACTCTGAAAGGTTTTTTTTTTGTGCAAAAAGTTTAAAATATTTTGACTTCCAGCCGAAGAGGAAGGCTGAGTGGTGCCAAGCTACACTGCTTTCCTGAGCCAATTTTCCTTTTTAGGGGCTTATGTTGATAATAAAGGTACCTGACAGGGTTTTCTGTCACTGTCATTACTTTCCTATCACTATTCAAAAGCTAGAAATAAATATTTACCTTTTCTTCTCCCAAATCTAGTAATGAAATTTTAAGCCTTGACCCCTCGCTGACAGAACTTTCAGCAGGAATTCCAAAGCAGGAGCGTATTTAGAGAAAGGAGATCTCCTAAGGGGAGGAGAGATTGAGAATGAGGGAGATTATTTATAGCTCACTGCCTGCTATGGATGAGACAGAGCTGCAGTGCCCAACTACTCCATAATTGTGGAACTGCTGGCCCTGCTCCTGGGGAAAGCAGGAGAGACACTGAGGTGGCCAGGAGAGCAGAGGGGGTGTCCTTTAGATCAAGCTGTCTTCACAGCACACCTCTGCAAAGGATTTTCTTAGTACAATAAGCTTTTCCCTTTTTTCCCCCTTTTTTCCTTTTTTTTCCCCCCTTTTTTTTCCCCTCTCCTCTCCTCTCCTCTCCTCTCCTCTCCTCTCCTCTCCTCTCCTCTTTCTCTTTTCCAGACTCCACTCTACTATTATCTTTTGGGGTCACAAATAAAATATTGATTTGCTCAAACCTCTGCATTGTATGGACCAAAGAACAGAAAGAATTTGTGGCTTGGCTTGAAACTGGGAAACAAATTCCTCCAACAAAGCAGGCACAGTAGGAATTAATGAAAGGTTGAGAATAAAGTAATTTTTCTTAGCATTTGGTATTGTTTTGTTAATCAGTAAAAGAAATATCATTTTTCCAGGCCTGTGGGGACTAAAGTAGAAGCCCAGGAGATGATTACGTTGGATATGAGCTAAAGTATCTTTCCAAGAGATAAAAAATGTCTGGTTGACTAATAACTATGAGACAACAACAAAAAAAGAAGAGAGAAGGGGGGAAAAAAGAGAAGCTGAAATGCAGTTGGAGTCACAGAGGTCTGTGGTGGAGCATTTTAAGATGCACACGACTCCCCCCAGCACACCCAGAACCATCTCTCCAATGTCTGGTGCTTTCCCGGCTTTGTGAAAATACTGCCATGGAAGCAGCAGAGTTTATTTATGGAGAGAGCACAAGAAAACAAATGTTTCATTCCCTGAACTCTAACCTCTCCTGATATTAATGTGTGTGATAAATTCGTTGGCTAAAGGCAGGAGATAAACGAAGTACATTTAGGCACCAAATTGCATTCCTTGCTATCCCTCAGCCAGAGGAGAGAGGGAAATGCTGGCCACTGTTTTCCAGCACCTCGCACATTAGGCACAACCCCAGTGAGTAATCATCCCAGCTAGTAGGTATTTTATTCCCACGATACCCAAAAGATTGGAGCCTGAATTGCCTCCAGAAAAGATGCCTGGAGCTGGGTTTTCCCTCTGCAGCCTGCTGCACATCCTGCAGCCCTACAGGCAGCAATCCCGCTCCAAAGGCTCCTCCCGCCGGGATGAGATTCCAGGCTCTGCCTGTGACAGTCACACATTTCAAAGGTCATTTATTCCTTGATGTTATAGCATTTTGATAGCATTATTTGCCAATTTTCCCCTCCCTATTCCTCCCTTACATACCCTGTTTATAAAACTGCTGAAACAATTTGTAAATAAGTTTAATAGATCAGATTCATAACACTTTGCAAAAAAATTATTACAGGAGTAACTCCCGTGCCTCTAAGCCAGGAAGTCAGCAAGAACTGCAAGAGAAGAAATTTCTTATTCTCTTGCATGTTGCAGTGCCTGGTGGGAAGGCATGAGCTGCTCTCCTGGAAGTTTGATACTTCCAATGTGCAGATTAAAGTCACAGAAGTTGTTTCGGGTTATTCTAAAAATTGCACAACTTTGTAGAAAGTTGCTACAATGTTCTGTAATTTATTTGTTTTAAACGTTGGGGTGTTTTTAATACAGAAAATTTAATCCATTGCCACCACTAGTGCATGAATAAACATGTTGTTTTGGGTTATTCTAAAAATTGCACAACTTTGTAGAAAGTTGCTACAATGTTCTGTAAGTTATTTGTTTTAAACGTTGAGGTGTTTTTAACACAAAAAATTTAATCCATTGCCACCACTAGTGCATGAATAAACATGTTGTTTTGGGTTATTCTAAAAATTGCACAACTTTGTAGAAAGTTGCTACAACGTTCTGTAATTTATTTGCTTTAAACGTTGGGGTGTTTTTAATACAAAAAATTTAATGCATTGCCACCACTGGTGCATGAATAAACGTGTCTTCCCAAAAAATTTGGGCAGAATTGTCTTATTATACATTTTGTCTCATTATTTATAGCTATCTGACACTGATAGAAAATTAATGGGCACATTTAGGATAAGGCAAAAATGACTTTTCATCCTGCTGCAAGAGATATCACTCCCCTAGGGCACAATCTGTGCTGCACAGTAGCCACGTCCTCGATGTGGGCACTGCTCGGAGTGTGTCGGGAGGGTTGGGCTGAGCTCATCTCCTTTTGCCTGCAGCCGCACTCCCAAGAGCAAGGCATTCCTGCTGTTTGGTGGGCCGTGGAGCTCGCGGCTCATTTATCCCTCTCGGCTGATCACCAAGGGGCTGTGCAAAGCCAACGAGCTCCTGAGTCACCCATCCTCGGAGAGCTTTGTCCCTCTGGACGTGCTGGCACAACGTGTCGGAGATGGGTTGGGATGGGGGAGAATCCTCCGTGCCGTGACTTCCGCGTGGTGGGAGATGACAAACCCGCATTTTCTCCCCTGTCTTCGTGAGTTCTTCCTGCCTCAGGGACGTTTTCCTGTCCATGCTCAGTCACAGTGAGAGTGAAGAGGAAGGCAGGTGAAGACACCCCCAGCTCCCACGGCCAGCCTGTTCCCTAAACTCGGATAAAATCCCTGGAGCTGAGCTTCTGCACAGACATTCCTTCTCCCACAAACAAGGCCGTTCATCGACTCCTAATTTTATTTTATTTCTTTCAGCTGACTTGGCACTGAAATGGAGTTTAATGAGTGAAGATCTAACTGTCTGAGACTGACAACTTTAGTGGTGTTAATGCATCCTGTGCAACTTATGCATAAAATAGACCACTTCTCAAGGTCACTGGATATTTGCTTTGGTGCAGCAACAACAGTATCAATCTTCCTTCTCAACCCAGCAGATCAGATAAAGCCAAGGAAGTATTTAGAACCTAACTTAGAAACAGGAAAAGGACATGTTCTCTCCAGGTACTCAAATGATTCTTTTAAATTAGCAGGTGATTTAGTGACATTAACCTTGAAAGGCCCCAAATCTATCCAGCAAATCTAAAAGGAATGGAACCGATTTCTCTGGATTGGTGAGGTATAAAATTACATCGTCAGTGTATAATAGCTGAAACTCTCTTATTGATGATTAACCACATTTATTAACAGCAGGCTATAATCCCAAGATGTTATTTGTACAATGACTGAGATGTAATATAGAGCTTTCTAAAGGACCAGATCATGAAATGCGCCAAAGGTCACCACAAAACCCTGTAGAAATTAGAACATCAGTCTTGGAAGAAATCTATAGTTAGTTCTATTGGCCCTTCTGTCTAGTGCAAAACAGTTCTGACAGGCTGATTCGTCCAAAAGTTTCCTTATTTTTTATTTCAACCCCTGATAGCAAGTTTAGACCCAAGCCCTACCTGTGCTGGAGATTTTAACACTGTTAATGCTGATGGAAGCTCCTGGGAGGCTGGAAGTGCAGTCTTGATGAGCTTTGGGTACAAATCCTGAGGTGGTAGGGGAGAGGAAGCTTCAGAGCATCTGGCAACAACACCTGCTTATTCAGGTGAGGTTTATTTAGGTGTAAGCTCTTTTAGGGATTCTTTACAGAGCTCAGCAGGTCGATAGAAATGTAGGAGTCAAAATACCCAGTTGTATGTTTTTATTCTGCCTCCTTCCTGCCCCCAAAGTGCCTGATGTTAAAATCACAGCAACTAAATTTCCTTGGAGGCAGAAGCTCCAACTAACCAGTGGCTGGAGTTACCTCAAGTTCCACTAAGTAGTTTCTCCCCAGATTTACTTTGTGCTGGAAAATAGATCTAAGTAATGGTAAATAGCGAAAGTTCTACCAACTTAAGATGCATTAAAAGTAATAAAAGACATTTTTAATACAAATTAACTTCAAGTAAAAATGAATTAGGTTGTTCCTGGAACGTAACTTGGGAAAGCCCAGCTGCCAGGGCTGTTAATCATGTCATGCCTTAAACAATATGAACTGTTTGCAGTGGGTGAAGCGCTTCTGCCCAAGCGGAGTTTCCTGAAGGATTAATTTCCAGCCAGAATTCCCATTCCAGCTGTCAGGACGAGCCAAGCATGGGCTGAACACCAAGGATCCCCCCAAATGTCTCTATGGACCAGCAACAGTGGTCCAGCCTCTCCGTAAAGTTTAAATGCAGGCAATTTTTTCACCTGTTTTGATTCTCTTTCACTCTCAAATTAAACTCAGGACTCCTCAGCAATGCCCATGTTCACTCTTGCAAAGCACTGCTGTATTTTGGTCAATAACTGATGCGTTCCATCTCAGAGGTGGTGGTATTTGGGTGTTACGCTGTGTGTCCTTCTGTGTGTGGTCTATAAATCACTCCTGCAGCCCTTGCAACTGAAAATCACCTCTGAATGTAAAGACAAAATTGCCAGCGAAACACAAGGATGTCCAGCTGACCCACCCAGAGAACACACACGAAACTCCAAACTACATCTCACGCTACACTCTGTCCCTCTCCACCTGCGTGAAATTACTGAGGCAGAGAGGACACAATTTGTCCCGAATTTTAAATAACATTCCATTGCAAAATGCTGGAGTTAGCAGTGGCAGCTAAAAGCTCTGCTTTGGTTTTCTGAGCTGAGGAGGAAATGCAGTGTAACCTACAAGATGTTAAAAAAAATTACTAAAAAAAATTATATAAAACTAGAACTGAACTATTCTCTTGAAAATCATTTGAAAAGGGCAGAGTATTGGAATTCGAGACAACAGGAAGAAAAATGATCTTACTTTGGAAAGTCTGTTTTCATTCTAATGAGAGAGGTTATTCTTGGGAAAATAGGCACCTTTCCTGCACTCCTGCAGCAGCGGGTGGGATGTCAGGGACAGATATCACACTCCCTCTGACTTCTTCATGTTGGACAGACAAAAATTACAGCCATTGACAGCAGTTAATGAGAACCTCTGAATGGAGCCGGTTCCATAAAAGGAGTCTATTAGAGCTGAAAGTGGCTTTCCTCCTTCAAAAATATTGTGGAGAGCTTGAAATGCTTCCCTCTCTTGAATTAAGACAAGAAGCTGACATCTTTGAAACCTTTGCAAACCTATAATCGGAAGAAATATTTCACATTGAAAAATGAAAAGGGTTTTCATCTGGTATTTGAACAGCTCCCTCCCCTCCGTAATTAAATAGCTAAAAGGTAGCATAGTTCTTTGTTTATTTTAAAGTCATGACATTAATAATTCTGCATTAATTTAAAAATGGAAAGTCGTATCGAACTGGAAAATTGGCATTTTTCAGAGAAAATGTCAGAACAAAATGTTTTGACAGCCCTCAAACTTAAAAAATATGGAATTGAGGAACAAGTCAAAACCATTCCCCAGCTTGTAAAGTTTCGCCATCCTAAGGAAAAAAAATATTGTTGGGGAAAAAGAAAAGCCAGTTCTAGACTTGGCTGTCATTTGTGTGTGTTGTACAGGTACGCCCAGGCTTCTGGTGGAGCTGTTGATCCGAGAACCTCCTTCCACTCACAGAAGGAATCTTCAGGGCTATCTTCATCCCTTTCTTCCTTGTGATTGCCTGTGCACAGCTCTGGATGAACCAGGCTGAGAAATGTCTCCAGAAAAGCATTCCCCATGGCCACAACTGAGAACATTTTACATCCACTTTTCCGTGTAGCCTGATGCTCTCCCACCCTGGGTAACAGCTCCCTGTGCCCTCACAGCTCAGAGCTGCTGTTCCTCCCCTCAAATCTCATGAAAACCGTAATTTTCACTCTTTTACCAGCTGTGCCTGCAATCCTTGGAAGAGATGACTGCTCTCTGCAAGGCCTGGAGATGGGAGCATTTCCTCGTCCTCGGAGCAATGATCTCCAGTTGAGCTGGGCATTGGCCACGGAGCTGAGAATATCCACAATCTTCAGGAATCCTTGGAGCTGCGAGTGGGGATTTTGGCCCACTTTGGTCCTTCCTGCATCATCCCATCCCCTCGTCTCCTCTTCTGCCAGTCCAAGAGGAGCTTCACAGGAAGATCTCTGCTGCAAACCCGCGCATGTCTCCCTGTGGATGAGTCGGAGGAGCAGATAAGGAGGGTTGGAACAGAGGACGGCTGCAAATGAGCTCCCATTAGCAATTGCTGTATATCTGGTGAGGGGCTGGTAAACAGTTCCCACTTATCTCTCTGCTCAGCATTTAGCTGATTTCCATAATGAGCTCCATTGAACTGAGAGGCCTCGAGGTGTCCCAAGGCTGTTGAGATGCAATGTGTTCTCTAAATCTGATTTATGTAAAGGTGAAGGCAATTGTGTTAACAAAGGAGAGGAACACGATCAACATGCAGCCTGCGCTGGCTGGGAAGAGCGCGGTGGCTGCGCCTGGCGCTCTCCGAGCGGGATCTGACAGCAGCCAGGGAGACGTTGAGATGCAGCCTTGGAAAACACAGCCAGGAGGAAGATGTATGGGGCTTATTTATTATTATCGTCGCTCTTTCCCCTCTCCCCGCCCCTCTTCAGAAGAGAGAAGAGCTGCGGCTCCAAGGTTTGCAGAACGTCTCAGAGGGAGCGCAGCTGCGTGTGCCCAGCGCTGGGGCTCAGCGCCGCCCTCAGTTCCATCCTCAGCCCTATCTCAGCCTGGCAGGTTCCTCTGCAGAAATCTCACTTTGGGCCCGAGCACAACCTCAATTCCTCCTGCTTGCTCAGGCGCAAAATCCTGCAAACCCCAGCAGCCCTTCTGTGGGTCCGAGTCTATCTGTCATAACCATGAACAAAGGAAAGAAAACTCACACAGGCTTTTTACAAAATCACTTTTTTCTTTGCCTCATCTCTGAGGGCCCCTATTTCCACCCTGTGTCCATGCACTCCATGCTGAAAATCAGAGAAGCTTTCCAAGGTCATGCACTTCAGCAAATACTTGGAGGCAGCTCTGAGGCAGGTGGACCTTGGCAGATTTTGGCCACAATTTACAGACAGCTATTAAAACTGTAAAATAATTTCACTAGGGAGAAAGTAGAAATCTTGTCATGTGACTGAATAGAAATTAAGACTCTTGGAAAAGGAAAAAAATTCACTGGAAAGAGATGCTATCGTTGGGAATAATTCTACTTGGGTTGTAATGGGAACTGCATGACTCAGTGGAGCTTTTGCATGGCTGGATGATTCAAGCAAGGATAATCATAAAGAGAGATGAGTAGAACATGAAGAAAAAAGGATCGAATGCATATTTTTCTCATGGTAAATTAAGAGAAGATTGTAGGAGTGGAAATTCAGGCACGGCAAATGCAATGGAATATCGTCACAACAGAACTGGCCATCTGCATCTGCTTTACTCCTTGCTCACAGGGTGTGGATGACAATATCAGCATGCCTGTCTCTCAAGGAGAAAAGAGGGGTTTTTCTGCTAGTTTGCATTTAATTGTGTATTTTGCAATTTTTTACACCAGCTATTCTGCTAAATTTGGTTTCATATGCAACAAACGCTAACCATATAAACAACATGTCTGTCCCAAACCCTTATTACAATTCCCAGAACCACTCGCAGGCTTTCTGAAACCCATTATTATAATTATAATCAAGAATCACAGGACGCTGTGATTTGTGCCAAAAATACAGATACACTGAATTGGTTGTACAGGCCACAGAGAGAGAGGGAGAGAAAGGATGGGGAGAGAGAGATGCAGCTTCAGCATTGCTTAATTCAGGCGCAGTAACACCCACCCTATTTAATTTTCCCTCTTTCATTTTCCAATTTAACTTCTAGCTGCTGAGATCCAGGCTAATATTTGCTTTGTCCTCTTTGTTCTTTACCCTCAAGCCAGGGAACCCCGGTTTTCTCCTCCTGTCCCCAGCTCCAGCAGCCCCTTCCCTGGGAGAGGAGGCAGGTCTGCTTCAAGGTGCAGCACTCAGCACCTCTCCATCCCAGCAGAGGGAAGGAAAAATCCCCTCTGGAAATTGCTGCTACAGTACTTAGCAGATGCAAAATGCAGGTAAACTCCTTGGAAAATGCAAATGCAGCGTGGATCCTCATTTTATTAGGCTTTTGCACACAGTTCCTCTCTCCTGAAGCACTTTGCAATCAAAAGACCCTGGAGTGGACTATTTTGAGCCCTGATTCTTCATGCTAAGAGGTGATGCTGATTAGGTTGTACTAGCACCAGGCACTGACACCAGTGTTCTGCCAGAGGGTTTGCTCAGAGAACACGGGGCCTGATCCTGTTCTCATACTAGCATATTTAGGGAGTTACACTGGGGGTGTCCAGCTCCTGTCTGGGCATTGGAACAGATTCAGTCTTCTCAGATCTGTGCTTAGAAAAAGCAGCTCTTCAGCGTTGCTTTCATATATGGAAGTATACTCATATTTAAGTGTGTGTGTGTCTATGTGTGTGCATGTGTACGTTTGAATATTCTATACAAACACCAGAATGTGCATAAAAAGATGATGAAACAGAGAAACCAACGCCTCCTGCATGAGAATGAGAGCAAAGTGTGCCAGGAATGGTTCTTGCTTAAAATGCCTCACCTCTGCCTGCCTGAGAGCCACCTCTGTGCAAATCTCTCTCCTAGAACAGAAAACCTAATGTAAAACCTACTGCCCAAAGCGTTCTTTTCAGCCCAGAAACTGAGAGCAAGAAAGACGAGGGCAGCTGCTGGGTCAGGAAAGGAGGCACCATGGATGGTTTTACATCCCTGTTGCTCTGGTTTGCTCACAGGAGAACACATGAGGACTCTGCTACTTCAGATAAATTGCATCTGTTTCCCAGTCCTACCAAGCCAGCCAGCCTGTGCAGTTATTTGTTTCCTTAAGATGATTATAGCAGATAGCTCAGCTCAGAAGGCTGGTTACACCCAAGGGTGGCTCAAAAGACACTGCAGAGGACAAAAAGTAGGACAAAGCAGCCTGAGATCCCAGGGTAGAGTAAATCATGTCAGAGTTTTACATTTCTTCAAGTCTGCAGAATACCACAGGAGTCCACTGGCTAGATGCACCTCTCAGGACCCACAGGCAGAGCTTGAAGGAGCCAGTCTGAGTTACACCAGAGAGGATTTGGCCCCTTCTGTTTCATGGTCGTTGCCAACTCCACTCACACACACAGAGGAAAATACTGCCCAGGTTGAAGCTGAGCCAGGATGACCACAGAGGTCATGAATCTTTAAAAATTACGAACACTTATTAGTATAATAATCCTTTTTATGACACCATAAAGTTACATGATGCCTTTCAGGATGTAGATAAACTCCATTCCCTGTGCTGAGGGGCCACTTCTCCCACAAAATTCTCTGGATTGCCTGTGTGCAAACCTTTGCTCTTTGTCTTCACTGCCCTGGGACATCACCCACTGATCAAACCTTCTGTGGGAGGAGTCCTTGAACCTTCTCTGCACACTTCCACCGAAAAGGCCCCAAGGGATGTGAAAAAAAATCATGTATTCTTTTCAGGTTTTAATAGTCTAAATGTGGAAAAAATTTGCATTTCCTTTGTCGCACCTTTGGGCTATAGCTGCTGTTCCTCTGTTCTGCAGGGAAATGTGGGGTGCAGTGGGAGGATGGAAGTGGGCTTGTTCTGGAAAACTAGGACAGATGAAGTTTTTGCACTCCATTTTCCCACGAGGCGACTGGATGATCTGAGGGATGCTGTGGGAAGTTAGGCTTGGAATCATACTGACATTACAAAAATGATGAGATTTCCTGCACTCCCAAGTGCCAGAGACCACAGGGAGAACTGTAGGGCTGGAGTGGGATAGGAGATCTCTCGAGGAGGACAAATAATGCTGCAGCAGAGAATCCTATTTCTGGACAAACCCAAAATGCAGTTCCCAGGCTTTTCCCCACATGCCAAACTCTGGGTGCCTACGGAAATAACACTCTGGCAATTTTTTTCTCCAGTAATAGGAGGTAATGATAGATGGCCCAGAACACAGTGTTTGATTAAAAATGACTAATCAATTCGTTAAAGATCAAAAATTAACCTGCCAAAAGCACTGAAGCTTTCAGAGACCCAATCAGTCTATTTTTGCTGCTCATGTGAACCTGTGTGGAGAGAAAGCCTGTCCTGCTGTGCAGTCCTGCTGAGTCAGCAGCCCTGGGTCAGGCAACATGTGACAGTCTGGTGAGAAACCCAGGCTGCAACTGCTCCGTTCTTTAGGTTGTTCTTGGAAGAGTTTTAATCCAGAATAATTACTTGAACATTGGCTTCTGGGAAATGAATCTCTTGTCACCTTCTGAGAGAGGAATTTCTGTGTATGGAGACTTTTTGAGATTTTTTTTTTTTTTTTGATTGCAAACCAAAAGTTATGATTTGTGATGCAGAGAAGGAATGAGCAAAAGATCTTGAATTTGCCATGAAATTGTTGTTTAGGAATTCTCAAGTTTAAAAGTGCTACTTTTACACTTCCAGACTTTACTTTGTTCCCCTAAAATAACTGTCTTACTTGTTTAAGAGATACACAGCTTTGATTTGTTTCTTATCCCCTTCCCACCTACTCCCCCTGACACAAATGGTTTTAAGCAACGTTACTCCAGACAGCAGATGTTACTTGTTTCAGCTAAAATAAGATAATCCAATGCTTAAAAACCCCAAAGAAAACAATCGACTCAATTTGACCAGGAACGCTGATAAAATAATAACAATGACCCCACTCCTGACTGATAAATACACTTATAGTCCTTGACATTGGCACACACAGATCACAGAAATCTCAGTTCTGGTTGGTATCAAAGTGCAATGAAAGGGAGTTGTATTGGCTTGGAGTTTCTACCAACAGCAGAAAAGAATAAAAAAATCAGCACGTGGTTAATGAAGATGAATAGACGCAGGGAAAATGGAATTTTCGTGTTTCCAGGGGATTTAAAACAACAGTGAGTAAAATCTTCCTAATAACATAATTTAAAAAAATAGCGTGTGGATGTGAAATTAATCTGGGCTGCCACTGCATTGATTTCAGCTGGCTTCAGGCTGAGGATTTTCATCAGAGAGAAGTAAAGACCATGGGCAAGGGAAAGTGACCCTGAAAAATCTGTGTTTGCTCTGGCATGGGGCAAAAGCAGCATCCCTCTGTAAGCTCTGCTCCCACACCCAGGGCACGGATGTGACATCCTGCAGTGGGACACCTGGGGACACCAAGGGTTCTGGGGCTCCAAGGGACTCCCTGTGGTGCAGGACATAGATGAGATGTTGGAGCAGCCCCGATCATGGCTTTCCAAGAGTATGGAAATCCCCTGTACAGAGGGATCTCTACATCCTCCGCTTTGTGTTTTCTGGTTTCTCCAAGGATGTCTGTGACAGACGGAAAGAGGAGCTGAAGGAACATGGAGACAGCCATGGGTATGGTGTAATCCTAGAACTGTAGGAGATACAGGACTGTAGAAATGCAGGATTACAGAAATGCACCTGTTTGTGTTCTACCCCAGGCCTGCAACTCGTTTGCTGTGCAAACGTGAGGAAATCAACTCAACTCATCTTCCCTAGCTATAAAATTGGGAAGTAGACCCTCACCTCCACTTTTTGACAACTATGGATTAAAGAACTTGTGTGGGTTTTTTAATCAACAAGATAATCTTCATTCTACAGAGAAGTGAAGCCATTCTGCTGGACAAAAGAGGGATCAGTGTCCATGCTCGAGGCCATGTGGCAAAAATTTGAGAACTGACCCTCCAGCTGCTGCGGGGCTGCACGAACACAGCTCCTGAGCTCAGCAGCTTGTGGTGTCTCTCTCAGTGAGGGGAGGGAGCTGGAGAACGCCGTTTTGGCCGTGGCTCGCGCCGGTTTCTGGCAGCAGTGGGTTCTCTGAGGCGCCTTTCCATCTTCCTGAGGGATTGGCTTAGCACGGGCAGCGCTCGGCGTAGCCTGACACAGCAGCCACGTAAGGTCAAGCTCGCAAGATAAACGGCCCTGTGCGTGCGTGTGGGGCTCAGCTTCCCCAGCGTTATGGCACAGGAACCACTCTTCCATTACATGGAGATCTATAAGGAATTGCTGCCATTAACGGACTCCATTAAAAGCAATACATGTGGGAAAAATTGCACTTTGATTTAGTTTCGCAATGTGGAGATATTGGCAAGATAATCACATAAAAGTGACACCTTTTATAGCCAAGCTCTTTGATTTTATGTCAGTGAGTTTCAATTTCTCACATTTTTATGTTCATATATAGGTCCTTGTTCTAATGTATGCATTAGCTGGCGTAAAGGTTAAATAGATTGTTTTAGCATTTTGGGATACACATTGTGGATATGCACAAATCTTCAATGAGCTGGGTGAATTATTTTGGGTAGGCAGGAACTGAGAAGGGAGCAGAGATTATTCCTTTGACTTGGTCCCATCTGAAAAAAAAAAACCAAAAAACCAAAAGGGAACAATGAGAAAAACGTATTCTATATATGTAATTTTATTTGAAAAGCAGATCTGCAGGCTTCCCAAGAACTGTCAGAAGGGACAGATGGTGTGGGTCACCCTGCTCCACGAAATGCTCCGAATCTGAATATTTATTTTTAAACGCAGAAAAATATCTATTCCTCGTGAGGCAGATTGTGATCTCCCTTACATCAGCAAAACTGTCTGGAGCTGGGATTGGCACTGGATTGATGCTGAGAGTCACAGGGGGCTGCTGAAGCTGAGGCTGTAACCTGCCCCCCATGGAGAAAGTCAGATTCAAGGTCTGGTTCCATGGTTAAGCAGCTGAGACTAAACTCCTATCTTGTTCCAGTGATTGCACAACTAGAATATTTTTGATACAAAAAAATCCTGGTGGTGAAGGTGCTCAGTGTAGGTGCTGAGTCTCCTGTAGAAGTTACAGGTAAATCAGGAATGATGTCATTAGTGTGACTTTTGAAAGCGTTTCACACTTGCCTGGGGTGTGAGGCAGCCCACAGGAGTTTGCTGCTGTGGACCCAGGTGACACCAACCATTCCTTATCATCACATTTAGCCTGGGCCAAACACACACCTCAGGGAAGTCATATTTCAATAGCCCTTAAACCACCCTGGTACATTTAAGCTCTCAATTCATCTTTTCTCTTGCTGTCCTCAGCCTCTGTTCTGCAAACCCTTCTCCCCATGCCCCTGTTACTTTACTAAGAAGTCTTTGAAAAACTAGTATTACAAGTCTGGATTCTAACAGGTAATTTTCTTTCTCTCTCTCTTGTTTTTTCCCCTTTTTAGTTATTTCTGAACATCTTCTGCCTCTATCAGCCCCTGAATCTGGACAGATTACTCTTCAACTCATGAAGGGAAACCAAGTAGTCTCTTTAAATCTTCCTCTACCCCCCTACTTCACATCCTCCCAACACCTCTTTGTCTTTCCATTTCACCTCATTTAAATATTCAGCCCAATTTCAAGGCTTAATAATGATGAATAAGATTGAGATTAGGATTTAATAAGAGTGTTAAGGAAAGATTTGTCATTCCAATGGCTGTAGGTCTTGGCTGAAATTGAATTGGCATCTGGCCTCTGGGCATGCGCCAAGTGGAGCTCTTGGCTGGCTCCAATTATGATTTTCTCCAGAAGGGCAGGAAAAGTTTCCTTCACTCAGCTCTGGCATGGAGCGATGATTTACCCCTGGCTAATTGTCCTCTCACAATCCACTTCCTGCAATGAAGGCAGTTTGACTCAAGGACTGGAAAGCCTGGAAGCTCCACACGGATTGAGGCCTTTTTAGGTACTAGGTCTTAGCTGTCTTCATTAGTGCATTTCACATCCAGGTAAGACTCAGGGAGCCAAATCAGTGCTTTTCCAGGGTCTAAACTCCCATCCTGGAACTGAGATGAATTGCAGCGACAAAACCTAAATCCACGTGAGTGTCAGACTCAACTTCAGCAAGACTGAGTCGAGTTTGGCCCCCGTGGAGGTGCAGCTGTCAGATCAAAGCTCAAGGAGGAAACGTCTGATGGGCACTCTAAATTCCGTTATTGCTTTGCAGACATCTACTAATGCCATTAACTGCGTGCAGGATGAGCTGAGTATCTCCTCTGGGAGCTGCATACGGGGAGCTGAGCAAAACCCCCTGGACCTGCAAGTCCAGGAGTAGCTCGACACTGAAGCAGAGTGCGCTGAGAGCTGAGAACACACAGCGTGATGTGTCTGCATGCCAGCATGGGGAGTGGTATTGAGGGGATGGGAGGATGCCAGAATTTCTTGGAGAAGCTGCTTCCAAGCTGAGCTAATCTTCTGTCACTTGGTGCCCTTAATGGGAGAGTCGGGCTGCAAGAAGTCATTTGATCTAAAACACGGCGCATTGAACATAGCAAGTCTCATGTTTGAGACGTACCCCACACACCCCAAACCTCTCTGCAACCTCTGGTGCCTCTTTTTTCTCAAAGGGAGACCCTTTGGGCTGTGCCGGGCTCAGCACTGTGGGTGTTAAGCTACTGAGGTAGTTTGAACGCTTGTAAAACCTCGCTGATGTCCGTCATGCTTGGACTGGAGATGTTGAACCAGAAACGTCGGCTCAAGCTGTTTTGACAAGGGCTTGCTGGAGTGCCTGAAACCTTGTGCACACAAGGCCCAAAGAGGCTTAAGGCTTCTCAAGATTTAGGGACAGATCCCCGGCACAGGGAAAGCACTGAAGCTCTTTTAAAATCAGGGGTTTGTGCCGCTTTACTCCAGGCGAGGGTGTGGACCTGGGGATGCTCTCAGTGCTTAAATTGCTCTGCAGTTTTAGAGAGTTTACAGTAAGCCTCTTAAACTGCTCTAAGGACTTACAGTATGTTAAGCCTCTTAAATTATATTTAAAAAACTTACAGTATTTTTGGCAGAATCTACCGTTTGGAAGGATTCAAGGTTAGAAGAAATCAAACTTGGCTTGCTTGATAGATTTTATTGAGAATTAAATATATTTGATGAAATATAGTTTTAATAATTGAAAAATTATAAACTGAAATAATTATTTTGCCAGTCTACATTAATGGAATTGCTTGTGAACATACATTAAAATATTCAAACTGGCAGAAAATGCCATAATTTTTAAACTCACAATTTTCTGGTGTAGGTGTTATTAATTTTTCAACCACTCATCCAATTTTCTTCAAGCTTGACTTAATTTTTATGTCACAGTTACCTCTACAAAATAAGACAGTTTGGCAAGTCCACCCCAACCTACTTTTAAGAAATCAAAATGTGAAATGTCTGATCAGAATATAAGAGGAAAATACTTTTTTTCCAAATAAGTCAAAGAAAGATCTTCTGGTATTGCTGAAAATTAAGTAACAATAAAAGTACCCCAAAGCTCTTAGAGTGAGACTAAGTTTAACAGATTTCTTCATGCACAATTGAAAGGAGAGATTAAAAGAAAAGAAATTGGAAAGTTAATGCGACTAGAGAGGTGGTGACAGACCTTTCCCATCAAACTCATTAACTACTCAATTTTAGTGACTCTTTGAGCGTGATGATTTTTTTTGTGACACGAGACAAAAATATTGATCTTTCCTGTGTTCCATCATAACTAAAGTGCATTTAGAATATACCAACACAAGTTCCACATAGCTGGCCTTAAACACACACACACACACAGAGGATTTTTAGGCTTTCCTTCAAATTCCATCAATGAGCTGCATCTCCCCTCTTCTCCACCTGCCTGTCATAAAAATGGTCAAAGAAAAGACGGCAAGACTTTAGTGGTCATGGAAAAGACAGCAAGGCTTTCCCGTGGAAATCTTGTGCCACCTACGAGAAGGAGCTTTAACAGCTCTGGTGCAATGTCTGGAGTCCATCCACATGAACAAATGGGCACCATATGTGGTTGACAGCCAGTTCTTTCAATTCCAGCAAAGCCAATTGATTTGAGTACACCAATTTTATAGAGGTCTGTTGGGAGCCATCAGATGAGCCTCGATTTTGACAACTCAATCAGCAAGAATGTTCTGTTCCTACAAGGCGAGGGAGAAAGTAACTACTAACCCAAATCTTTAAGCCAGACTTGCATCAGATCTGAGCTGCATATTTTCTAGAGCTCCATAAACTGATTATTTTAAAAAGTGAACATGTTCTGATTGTTTTGCAACCCAGTGCTCTGCTACAGAAGTTGTCAACATGGTTAAAACCTGAAGGGATCTGGGAAAATGTTTATTCGAAAGAAACCAAGGCACCTCTTTGCCAAAAGAGAATGAGAGCCAGCCTGCACAATTCCACTCTGTAGTCAAGGGAGGGGTGGGGACAAGTTTCCTGATCTTGTTTGTAACTTGAATATTCCAGCTGATTTTCATGGACCAAATCAGTTTCAGCATTTTTGAGTTAAGTATCTGAATGCCCAAAATGCTTCTGGTCTGTGACAAAAACCTCTAAAACCATGATTTGCCTTTGGAGAGTTACTGGTTCTGCTGCACAGGAGAAAATTCTGCAGATGCAGTGCTTATGGCCAAACATTTTCTTATTATTTTATGTTGTCTTTTCAGGCCTGTGCCAGGTGTTGCATTCGCTTACCTGTGCCCTTCTAACACACGAGTTCGGAGCTTTGTGACATCTTTGGTGTGTCTGAAAGTCAGGGGACCATCACAAGCTCTGGGCATCACTTACAGAGGTCATGGGACACATTCTGGTTTGATTTTTTAATTATTTCTACCCTATCCCTGCGGTCAGGCCTTGCCTATCCACCATCTGAGCTTCACCAGTGCTTCTAAACATTTTATTGTTGTTTCAGTGCTCGTCTACCAACAAGACCTTGGCACATCTGAACCCCAGCCTCTTTTTCCCTAGGAAATGATTGAAAATAGCAGTAATTATGCGGGGGGAGGGGGGAAGAGGGGAATTGTTTTGTGTTTATCATTATTATTTAGTGGATATTTTTGTAACATCTTTTAGAGATTAAGTTCAATTAGGAAACAGATGGCACCAAAATATCGTCAAACGTTTCTGATGGGCAGCAAATTACTGACTTAATTATGTAAATAATTAAAATTTATATTTACACCTGATCATCCAAATGAGGGTGAAAATACCAATTTCAGGGATTGTAATGATTGCTGGCAGGGTGTCAACCTGTGAGCAAGTTGCTTCCTTTCTTCAGCTTCAGATGTCTCCCTCAGATCCTGGAACAGTCAAAATAACCCTGGAAAAGGGAAAAAAAGAAAGAATGAATGAAGATTTCTGATGAAGTTTCTGTCATGTAGGTGGTCTCCTGAGTTTAAATGGAATCCCTGTGTTGGTTGAGAGGACTTTGTTATGAGCGGGCTCTCACTGCACCCAGAGCTCAGCCCAAGCTGGTTTTGTGCACTTGGTTGTACAAAGGTGGTGTGGGGGGCAGTTCTTGCACTGAAAAATTTAAAGGCCAAACAAACAGGGCTGACATGTAGCCAAAAAAAAAAAAAAAGGAGCGAGAGCAAGAGGGAGTCAGACAGTTTTATTAACTTCTGTATTACAGATGCAGAACTGAGGCACAGAAAGATAAAATGTGTGATTCTCATTTGCACTAAATTTGCTTTCCACTACTCTGACAGCATAAACGGGCCATGAAGTGGGTATATATTACATTTACACTCTCTTTTCATTTCTCCCATGATGTTAAAATGCTTCAGTGTTAGTGAATATCAGGCCCAAAATGATTTCTCTAAGATCACAGAGGAAATCGATGCCACTGAACCCACATTTCCTTGGAGCCACTTCAGTGCCTCAGTTACATCCCGTCACCCCTCTCTGGGCAGGAGTCTTGTGTACATAGCCACAGGTTACTAAACTTGTTTTAAAGGCCAGCTTTTCCAGGAATGTGTAAAGAACCAGGAAAACTAGTCAGCTTTTCCTTGTCTTCTCTTGCCTTTGCTTATACCTGTAGATCATGATGGCAGGAGGACAGGAAATGAAAGAAAAAGCTCTGAAGCAGAGGTAAAGATCAGCGTGGTGACTTCTAACCTCAGCTTTCTTGTCCATACATCCCATCTGTTTCCCAGACAGAGATGGAGTTGCTAAAATCCATCAGGAATCACTATTTGTGTTGATTCCAGTATCCTATTCCCTAAGAAAGATATTAGAGCTGTATTTGCCTGCAAAAACTAAAACTCCTTAGGACATGGGTTTGCTTCATCTGCTCCAGAGGTTGGCATAGGTAAAATAGATAAAGCCCTGTGGTTTTGATTCTGAGTCATCTTTGAAGGTCAAAACCAGGCTTTTGTGGTTCTTCCTACTTTCTGTGTCACAGGTTCTGCAATATTAAGATTTTTATCTTAGCCCTATTTTATCAGCTCTCTTCTCCCATCCCTAATTTGGAGCCAGTGGGGGTGGGGAGGGGAGAGGCGATAGGGAGGTCAGACAAATGCTTCTATTGATATCCCTGTAATAAAAAGAGCTTTACTTTCCTTTCTGCTGATAGCAGTCAAAGGCGGTTTGCTTTTGATAAAATTAACCTTGGAGCCAGAAACAACAGAAGCTGCTCTGATTTCATCAGCCCTTCTATCTGAGGAGACGTGAGCACTTACCAGCAATGAAAGGGGATGGAATAGGGCAAATTCCTCCCCTCAGCTTAGCTGAGTGGATCCCACCTCTGATGCCTTGTGCTCAGTTTCAGGGCCTCGTCCCACCATGGAGATGAAGAGAGAAGCAGAAAAACATGGATACGCCTTCCCACCTTCACTCAGCTTCACACGGACATGCTCAGACCTCATCCTGCACGGAGCAGGTTTGTTTTGCACGAGATCTGTAGCAGTATATTTGCTTGAAGTCATGTCCTACAGTCACCCAGAGGCAGAGGTGTTCACCTGGATCATGGTCCAAATGGGTATTTCCTCAGGAGGACGCTGGTTGGAATGACATTGGAAGGGTGATAGCCTTGTCTGTCCAACCATCCTCACCGGGTGGAATGACATCGAAAGGATGATAACAGCCTTGTCTCTCCAATCATCCTCAGCATGGCTTCAAAGTCAGGGAGGAGTCTGTCTTCCAGGGCTTAGAGCCTTGTTATCACAAGCAGATTTTATGGTCTAAGCGCTCCCCCAAACAGCCATTTATCAAATGCTGCCTGGCTCTTAATTCCTTATTTAATGTGTTAGTAACCACTTCAAAAAAGTACCTGTGCCCCATAACGCCAAAGTACTTCATCATAAAAGGTAATGATTATGATTATGATCTGCATAAGCAAAGGCCATTGCCTGGTCTATGCTGGCAGTGTAAAGGGATTTTCTTCCCTTCTCCCTCCACTCCGAAATGTTTTCCCGTGCCCCCACAGCTGTTAACACCACTCAGAGCAGTTGCCACCTGTGGCTGAAACGACTCAGAGTCAGAGCCATTATTCAAGGGTGGAAATAAAACCTGTTAATTGTTTTGGAGGCTGGGTTCTGTGCTTGTGTGGTGACGTGGAGCTGGGAGTGAAAACAGGAGGATAGAGGAGGATATTGTGGCCCCTGTCTGTGTCTGCAGGGAGTGGTGTTCATCAAGGGATGGAGGGGTTAGCTGTGATACCCAGCCAGTTCTGGGTTCTCATCTAAGGAAGTTTGAGTGGAGGAAGGCTTCAGCTCAAGCAGGCAGGAAGGATCCCTGCACCACATCAGCCTTGACAGAAAACCCCCACCATTCCTTTGCTCTGCCCAGACCTCTGCCTTCTAGTGCAGCCAGGACAAAGTTCATCCATTCCAAGGAGCTGAGTCTCATCGTCACCCAGGACTGCACACTGTTTTGGAAAGGGTGGCCAACATGACAGTCATCAGCCTGAAAAGATTCTCTTTTTCCCTATTCCTTTCTCCTGAAGCAGGGGATGAAAGCAATATTTTTATTCTCTGTGGGAAAGAGATCTGCAAAGCACTGCTGGAGAAGGATTCCAAGTGGCTTCCAGAGGAAATCTCTGCCAATCTACCTCACTGTCGATTAGCACAGTGGTTTAAGCAGCTCAGGGTAATATTTCTCAGCAGATGGCTGTAAATGCTCATTGTCAATATGTACAAATAAATATTTCAGGTGGAACAGACAAAGACAGAATGGTTCATGTCTCCTCTCAAATACACCGTGGGCTTTTCCCTTCTGTTTCCTTTCTTTTTTAAAAATACATTAGTATAATTCCAATAAAGCCCTGAAAAGAGAGCTGTGAGGATGTAAATGGGCAAAGCAGTTCTGATTTTCCCCTGCTCTTCTGCCCTATCCAGGTTTTGCTGCATGGCAGCATTGCCCAGTGAGGAGAGCATGACTCAGAAGAAATGGTTTCCACTCCTGCCCTTGCAATGTGACCTTGGGCAAGTTGCATTTACTCTCTGCCTCTTTCTTTCTCCCCTCCTATAGCTTCTTTCTTTGGGATTTTTTTTTTGTCTATATTTTGTGAAAAGTACCATCCATATTGGATGCATTTGAAAATAAATCCATGTCCAGTGAGGATGCTGGCAGCTATTTTAAGAAAAATTAGAGTTTTTAAGCCCCACATGGCCAGTTGCCTCCTGTGTGTGTGTACTGTGACTGTACAGTTAGTCCTACTAACTCAGTAGGGGGAGTTGGAGATTCTCAAATTTCCTTCCATTTTTTTTCCTGTTCATTTCCAAAGGTGAAAGCGAAAGCTGGTTTTTTTTCCCTGTACGAGTGAAAAAAAAAGTTAATATCTTATTTGGTGTTTTCCTACACAACTGAGGATTGAAATATGCAGCCACTTCACTGGTTTTAGAATCAAAGCATTTCCTGCATTATGGAGTTGTATGAGAGGGAATTGAAATTGCTACACGCCCATTCACCACCTAATTGATTTCTCTAACTGCAATGCAATTTTTCCCCCTGTATCTTTTGGACAAAGCACTTACAGTGATATTGTCTTGCTGTAAGCCCACATTGGCACTGTTGAGTCATTTATAGCGAGAAGTTGGTTGGAAAAATGACAGCAATAACTCCATGCTGGCTGTGAGTGGGGTTCCTGGGTGAGCAAAAGCCTGACAGGTAGGTGTCAGGGCTCCTTGGCTCGCCAGTATTTGGAAAAATATATGAAGCCCTCAAAAATACCTTGGCCAAAAATTTTTTTGGAACAAAAAAGATGTCATCTCCGAGAAAACCATGATATATGGCAGCCTTCTTTGTAGGGTTACAGCACAGTATTTTAGGACTATCACTTGCTCCTGAGATAACTTGTGTCTCCCTAAAAATATCAAGCTTGCAAAGAGATTTCCTGAGAAGCCACAACCCAGGTAACCCACATTTTTACATAAGATGTGCAAAATCAGAGGCGGAGGCAGGGGAAAGCGGGGGAGTTTTGGGGAAGAGGCAGCAGACTGTTGGATAGCAGGGTTCAGGAGCAGCACGGCACTCTTTGCCCAAGTGAACTGCAACAAATTACACATTTTTGTTGAGTGGTGGGATTAACAGGTAACCTACAGTTATGCTGGGACAACATATTTAAAAGCTATGAGCTGCTCTGGAAGAGGCTTTTGCTTATGGTTCTGACTCTGGGAATGCTGTGTTATTCATTAATTCAAAAGCCAGCTTCTATTAATACACAACACACCTGTGTCTTTCCATACAGGAACAGCTTTGTAATGAGTTTGATAAGAAAATACCTGAGTCAGTTAAGATTTATTGGTGAGGCTGCAGAATTGCCCCGCTTTGGCTAAACTGCTTTTGAGCCTATTACGATTTTCACCTATATTTTAACAGCTTGTCTGAAATAAATATGGCCTGATTTCCACCCTGGCTGTTTTCTGTGCACAGCACTGGTCTTTGATGCATACACAAGATAGTAATTAATTTGCAGCTTCATTCACTAAGAGAGACGTGCGATGGGAACGTCTCTGGGTAGATGGCAATTACTGCTTTACAGCACACCACAAGATTTCTAAATGCAGCACCATCTCCTTGCACAAATTGTTTTCCTTAAAGATCAGGGCTGGCCCTACTACCCCGTTATCTCCTTCTCTGGAGTTTGCCTGGAAAATCTCCTGTGTGGTGGGAAGAGGAGGGTCCATGGAACAACAATCCGTGTTTTACTGTGCTCGAAGCATTTGTAAACAACTCACAGTATTTGCTCAGAGGGATTTTTTTTTCCTGCTGTATTTCTGATGAATGCAATGAAATGTGTGGGAAATTAAGGTCTCCTAAGTACATTTTAATTTAGATGAAAAATTATACATTATTACACCATACTGGTGATTGTTCTGACATAATTGATTGGGAGGGCCATCCACAAAGAACAGCAGGAAAGCTTGACTTTGAGGAGAATGCAGAAACAGATTTAACCATTTAGAAGTGTGATGGAAAGCAGTGTGACACTGGAAAATCTGGATTTCGGGTTCGATTTTGCCATTGTTTAGGGGAATCACCTCCTTTTCCTCCGCCTCTCTTTTTCCTCAACAAAATAGCCACACACAAAATGGGGTTGGGCCAGGGCTGGGGTCAAGATGGAGGTGGGAGGTGATGCTCCTGTCACAAATGAGAGACTTATGTGTCGGAAAGGGAGTTTTTACTCCAGTGATGACATAGCTTGGGGAAAATTCAGATCCCATGCAGTGCCACGACTGCCAGGCACTGCAGTGAAAACAAAACAGATAACCTGTAAGTCCCTCAGTTCACCATTCCTTAGGGAATTGGTACTGTGTTCCCAAAGATATTCCACACAATATGTGGCAAATACTTTTCCACCCTCCTCTAGGTTTTTGGGGTTTTCACAGATGTAATTACAGTTATTTTCATCTTTCTTGGAGAGGTCATCTTACATTGTAAAGATAGTGTGAAATGGGAGGTGTTACATGAAATGTTATTATTACAATAAAGCGGCTCTGCTGCTGTAAATTCCCACTCACAATGTGAGGACAGACCCCGGTATATTCTGTTTCTTAGGTTTTTAACTGTGAAATACCAGTGATGGAGAGATAAGGGTGACTGAACCTGTGTCTGCAATACCCAAACTGCCGGGATTATGGATTGCAATGGGCACCCAGGAGGCAACGTTCAGCTTTAGTGTGACTGTGCACAGAAAACTCAACCCAAAAGGCAAAACAGAGCAGGGAAAGGGAGAAGAGAGGGGAGGAAAAACTTGGTTTGGGTGAAACAGCAGGAAGCAGGACTTCACCTGCCCTGGCTTTCCTCCTAACTCCCAGTGTGGGCATCTCCATCCTACCTGGTTGTCCTGGCTCCCTTTGGCAGCAGCTGGGAGGAATATCCCATCACAAACACACTTCATCTGACCCTTTAGGGATGAGATGAGACAATCTTGAGATGAGATGGTTTTCAGCCACTCTGGCACGTGCTTTGGTGCCTGGTGAGGTGGAGAGATCTGCGCTGTGGGCATTCACCACGGACAGAAGGCTCCAGGGATCTCTGTTGCTCATAAATTTACATGTTGAAAGCAAAATTTTCCAGAAGCATATGGGGTTTTTCTCAGTCACTTGTGAGATTTTTCCAAGACTTTTTCACTTCTCAGTGAGGGTTAAAGCCCCAAAAGAATGACTCTCCATGGGGTAGCTTGAGAGATCAGTGCCATTGATGAACAAGATATTGTTGGGAATTGCAAAGATAGAGGCAAAAGTTGAAAATAATGGGAATTTAAGATAAAGAGTTGGCTTTGGGAAGAGTTTTGGGCAAGCCATTGCGATTACTGAGAACTGCTTTCCCTGTGCTGCAGAAACACTCAGTGCCTTATCTGCCTTCAGGAAAACCTGTTATCCAGAGGATGCTGTGAAATCAAAACGTTTCCCCTAACTGTTTGTTAGGAGCGAGGGGGATATATCTCACCTGGATTTGTGCAATCCAAGGCTACAGACAGCTTTGCTTTATTCAGACCCTTATGAAATTATTGCCACAAATCTTTCCTGAACTGACTTAGAGAGTGTGTTTCTTTGCCTGAACGGATTTATGCTATCTCCAGAGAACCAGCTGAAGCTTCACACCCTACATGGTCCTCGTGGGGAGGAAGAGCAGGCAGCACTTGGAGAATGCATTTTGAAGCACTTTTGAAGAGGCCATTGCTGATTTCTGCCTGACACAGGTTTCCACACACGCTTGATGGGGCTCAAAACCCCTGAGTCTAAAGGCAGCTGTAGCAAAACCTGAGTAAAAATGTCCCATCTTGACACGAAGTGATGGGGTTTTCTCTGTGCTGTCAATAAAAACGGCCAGCAAAAAGCCTACGTGTGTTCTACACTGTCAGAAGAAGACTTCAGAGATCTTTATCTGATGCACAGGACGTGTGCTGTGTGCTCTTCCCTGGGCTAAATGTCATTCCCAGGAGAGCAAGTGCTCTGCCTCACCTCTGCATTTCAGAGCTCGGTGTGTGTATAATAATTATTTCTACTCAGGGTTTTACTTCAAGTGTCCTTAGGCTCTCCTCATCAACATTAATCTCCTAAACCTTTTTACATACGAGCTCCTGTGAGCTGCTTCTCTGTTCCCCTACCCCATTTTGATCTTCTTTTATGTTTTTAATATATATGTGTATAATAAAGCACTGAACCCAAACTGAACACTTTCTTCCAATTAAGGCCCTACCAGAGCACAGCTGAGTGGAATAATTGCCTCGCTTGTTTTACACAGAATACTCTATTAGTGGTTTGATCTGGGACTCAACATTCACCCAGAATATTTGGTCTTTTCTTTTTTTTTTTTCTTTTTAGCCCTCAGCAGCACATGAAAAGACAGGTGTAGACTCTGCCAGGCCAGCCCTGAGATTTAAACAAGCTGTTGCTAACAAGCAGCACCGTTTCTCTGTTTCATCTTTTCCATTCTTGTATTTGGAAGGATTTTGCATCTGCTTTTTTTTTGTTACCTTGACATCTTTATACTCATGGAAGGTACATTTTTTTTTCCTTGAGCCTTCCACTTAGTTGCACCCTGTGTAATGCAGTGCACAGGATGAAAGCCGTTATCTGATTTGAGTTTAATGTTCAAAAGTCCTCAAGCTGGTTTATCTAAAGATCCTCCCTGTATAATTGTATACTTAGAATTCAGCTGCAGTGTAACAGGGCAAGAGCCCTGTGTTCTGTCTGGAATTACAGAAAAGATACTGTTTATTTTTAAGCAAATAGGAATGGGAAAAAAGGGAGGAAATTGCCAACATAAGAAAATGTATTCAGCCGAGTTTCAGGAAAACCTACCCCAGGGTTTGATGTATTCTGGAATTAGATTGGATTTAAAGGCAGTGAATAGGAGAAAAATCAGCTATCTGGAGAGATGAGGATTAAAATTCAAAAGTAAGAGAAAGACTTTAGGCAGCTCTAATGAAGGAATCAACCCTTTTGGGCCAGGTCCTGTACAAAAATGTCATGCAAAGTTTGTAAGTGATTCTGGGATTCGAATCCAGCTCCTGCATGTATTTCCCTTTAGATGCATTTTCATTGACTTTATTAATATAATGAAAGCAAATTACTTAAATGAGAAAATGAGTTACCTGATTGCAGATAATTTAAGTCAATCGGCTCCTGACTGGATGTTGTGGTGTAAGCCCAGCCAGCAGCTCAGCCCTGCTCACCCACAGCCCCGTGCCGGCTGGGAAAAGGGAGGAATCTCCTTGTGCCTGAGATACAGAGAGTTTAACAGGGGGAGCAAAAGCCATGTGCACGAGCAAAGCAAAACAAGGAATTCACTCCCCACTTCCCATCAGGAAGGCTCAGCCATCCTCGGGACAGCAGGGCTGTCAGCCAGAACAGCGGGATCAGGTGGGGTCAGCTGTCCCAGCCGTGCACCCCCGTTTGTGCCCTGGCACAGGGAGGAGCAGAAAACACCTTGGCACCGTCAGCACTGCTCAGCTGTGTTATCAACCATGCCTCCAGCACAGATCCAAAACACAGCCCTGCACCAGCTTCTGTGGAAAAGAAATTAACTCCACCCCAGCCAAAGCCAGCACCAGAACCGTCCCCGTGCTCCTTCAGGATCTGTTAATGTGATCTTCGCATCTGAGACTGAATATATTGCTGTTATGAAAAGTATTTACAGCCTCCAGCTCCAATGCGTGGTGAAAACATGGCAGAAAAGTAAAACAAATAAATCATAAAGACAAAGAAAGAGGAGAAAGGAAGCTCGACTATGTCATTTTATTGAGGGAATAGGAACACAGGGAGATTAATGGTTTCATTTGAAGTTACGGCACAGCCTGTGACAGGATCAGGAGCAGAATCCAGGTCTTTTGTTGAAAATTGGATTTTTGATGAAAAACTTCATGCACTTTCTAAAATTAGGAAATTTTCACCTCGCCTCAGCCAGGAGCACCTTCCAAGGGAGGTGGGAACCTGGAGGCAGAGAGAAGAGGTCTCTGAACTCCCATCAGTTTCTGTCTGGACTCATTCTGGCTTTGAATTCAGTGGCTTGCTGAGAAAGCTGATGTTCAGCAGCCAAGGAAGCGTGCCAGGCCAAGAAGTACCTCACAGAAATTTTGTTAAAGATGTACTACATTAAACTGCTGTGAAATTTAATGTATTTTTACTAGAAAATATCAACCCTTGTTAAAATGATACTTAAAAAATTCTGAGATTTAGCATTCTTATTGATGCAGATCACTTCTCCTATAAAACTGAGAAACTCCCTTAATTTCACACCTGTCAATACTAAACCACCATCTTGTGAAGATTTTACCAGAGGAAAAAAAAAAGAAAAATTCAATAAAGCTTTTGCAGCATTTCTCAAGCAATCATGAAATGTCCTGGGGTATGATTAAGGAAAAAAAAAAAAAACCTTCATGACATTTTGGTGGGAAATATATATTCAGCTCTGCTCACAGAATTCCAGAAAGCAAATTAATTCCACATAAAATGGCAGCCTCCTTAGACTAAGTAATGAGAACAACTGTGTGCTACAGAAAGACTGAATAACAATCAGAGTTAGTGTGGGTTTAATAGTCTGTCCCTGCTCCTCTGTTGCGGAGAGAGGAAAAAGAAGAGGGGATGGAAGAGGCCACAGGAGCCTCCTGTGTGGTTCATGGAGACCTTCACCCCTCCTGGGATGGCAGAAACAATGAACAGACACAGAATCACAGCATCGTTAAGGTTGGGAAAGGTCTCCAAGTTCCTAAAGCCCGGCCTTTGACTGACTTGTCAGTCCTGGCACCCCAACAGCCACCAGACCCAGAGCACTGAGTGCCATGTCCAGTCATTCTTTGGACACCTCCAGGGATGGGCACTCCACCACCTTCCTGCTTGAAAGCAGCCCTTTCCAATGCTTAACTACACTTCCAGGGAAGAAATTCTTCCTAACACCTAACCTGAACTTCCCTTGGGGCAACCTGAGGCCATTTCCTCTTGTCCTGTCACTTGTTCCCTGGGAGAAGACACCAAGGCTGTCCTCACCACAGTGTCCTGTCAGGGAATGGAAAAGAGCAATAAAGTCTTCCATGAGATGTCTCTACTCCAGACTAAACAACCCCAGTACCTTCAGCTGTTCCTCATAGGATTTATGTTCCAGGTCTTTATAGGATTTTTGTTCCAGACCTCTCCTCAGCTCTGTTGCCCTTCTCAGGATGTGCTCCAATCCTCCAATGTTCTTCTTGGTGTGAGGGTTGCTCCAATCCCTGATCTGGCACGGCAGCCTGCAACCAAACGGCACAAACTGGTAGGTAAGATGGGATCGGGGCCTAGGGTGTGATTGTAAGAGCAGTGATTAAAGGCGTGTGCTGAGCCAAGGCTGAGTGGTGCCAGCGGTGCCAGCAGGGGATGCTGAGCCGCTCCCAGCCCAGCAGAACTGGTACCCAGCCACCAGTGACTTGTCCGAGGAGAGCCTCCAGCAGAACTTCAGAGCAAGGCTTGAGCTCACCCCTCTGAGTGCTGAGATGTCCCTGCCACCAAACCCCACCAAATACACTCCCATCTGTATTTCCCTGCCTTCCTGTGCATCCCTGCGACAGAAAACCCCTGTCCACGGGCACCCAGGGCACAGCAGTGCCCGCCCTGGCAGACTTGTTCTCAGACTATATTTGCTGTGCTGTTTTGTTGTTCCGTTTTTTTTCTTTCCCCCTGCAGAAATCGCTTGACTGCTGAAAAGTCACCGGAGTTTTTCCTCCACTTCCCTCTTCCAGCAGCAAGGGCACAGTGCTGCCGGTGGAAAATTGCTTTGGTACCTTGAACTGTAAATGATGCTGTTTTCATGATTCATCAAATCCGTCTGAAGCAGAGGTGGTGTGTCAGTAAGGCTAGGCAAAGTTTAGAACATAATAGGGCCCAAGAGGTGAGAGACTTGTCTTTCATTGCAGTGGTGCATCTTTGAAGTGACTGCTGGAAATAATTAGGTTCCTTGATTTCCATTGCCATTTGGTGCTCTTCACGCTAATCAGAGGAACAGCACATTTGCATCAGCTGGAGGGAATAAAAGTATTTTTTATTAGAATGAGCCCATAACAAAGAGAGAGGTCACTTGGCTTTGGAATTCGTTGTCCCTGCAGTTCTACATTGCACTTCATGTCCGGCCAAAAATGAGGTGAAAAATGTGTATTTAATATTTATTGAAGAGCCTCAGATCTTTATAATCTTTAAACTTTGGTCCTGCTAAATATTCCAAACTCTTTTTATTTATTAATAAATGTTTCATTCTGTCTTTTCCAAAACCTGAATGAAGCTCTCAGGTCACACAGCCTGGGAGATGATTCACAGAGGGGAAATTGAATAAAATCTGATTTCTGATCACTTTGTAGAATTTTTTCACGACTTTAGGGGTCCAGTGTTTAAAGAAGGTAGTGGGAATTGTGATGTCTGACCTTTCCCATCCAAACTCAGCATTAATTTATAGTTCTTTTACGATCCTGAGCACATCAGCTTCACCTCTCTGTATCTCATTTTATCTATATGTAAAATTAGAAGAGTAAAAATATGACCCTATTCTACAAAGGTGTAACAGGTCTTAATAAATTTCTGATATTAAACCGTTGTGAAGGCTTTGCTTTATGAAAAGCAGGCAGTGTTTTCAAAAGAGCTCAGCTCCTATTTAGACACCTCTGCAAGAACTTGGGGCACTGAGGATGTTTTATGTCCTGAATCTTTGCAAATATGTGGTTATGAGAACCTCAGTGTTCTCTGTGGGACACTGAGCTCCTAAAGCAACCCAGATTTCACTTAGATGCCAAAATGGAATGAAGGCTTTTTGCAAGGGGGCTCTGCTTTCCATCCAGGTCCGCTTCTCCTTCATCACGCTTTGGTGTTGCTCTGAATATGGATTGAGGAAAAATATGCCGATATCTGTGGACACAGATATCGTGGAAATCTAGGGCAGCTCCGCTGGAATTCATGTTTTCTGCAAATTTTGATTGAACTAATGGAGAAGGTATCTGCCTTCACTTGTTTTACAAGGTGGAGAAAACACTTCCAATGATCCGTAAGTGTGTATTGCAGGATGAAGTGGGGAGAGCAGAGGGGTTAGAGCTCAGAGCTTTAGAAACACTCAAGAATAGGAAGAATCCAAGGTAAAAGGTTATTTTTAAGGAAACCAAAGTAAGAGGATGCTTTAAATCAAGAAATACCATGTCAACACGTTGTATGACAAGTGTGTTTGCTGTTGTGGAACCATGAGACACATGAACATAGAGTTGACTGGAAATAGAACCAAACATAACACTGTTTGAACATGAGATTCATCTCCTCTTGCTTTACTGATGTAAAAATTTGCTGTTTCACCTCGCTCAGTTTCCTGAGTTTTCCTCAACAGCCAAGGGAGGGGAGGCAGCTTCTCTGGGAGAGGTTTATAAAACAGGATGAGCAACACTTTAGAGATGTCTATCCATCTTTATGTTAATAATAAAACGAGCCTGGAAGCTACCTTTAGCAATTCACATAAATTCAGATTACTGAGGTGAAACACGTTGCATGTTAACTGTAGCAATTGTCATCCTGAGGACAGGCAGAATTACAGCAGCTGCTGTCACCAAATCCATGTACTACAACTTGCTCCGAGTGGCCAAGTTTTAAGTTCATTTAAACCTTATTCTGTGATGTTTCTTCAAAAAAAAAATAATTGAAAGGCCCTTTTTGTGTCCACAGTTAATTTCTTATCAGGTTTACAGGTAAGTATCTCATCTCCAGACCAATTAAGTGCAGTGATGGCTGGAGGGGAGCCTGTTGGGCTCCCTGAAATCACCTACTTGTGACTTAAGGTATCTCCTTGCAAATTCAACTCCATCCACAGCTGACCCAAAGATAATGTATCACTCACAGCTCCAGCTCTCCTGATGCAGATGGATTTCTGGGGGAATAAGTTCAGTGTTTTTTTTCAGTGTTTCACTATGGGAATTCAGAGAATTTTTCCTTCCTTCACCCTGGTTTTCGAGGAAGGGAATTTCTGTGCAGAGGCTGCTCCTTTCTGCTTGTAATGAAGATGTGCTTGAGTGTGAATTTCTGTGCTCTTCTGGCTGTTCTTCTAAACTTGTCAATTCTTCATAGGAGCGACACATCCCCTCTCAAATCCTCTAAAGAACAAGTGTGCCTTGCCCCAAGAGCCACACTGAAAGAGCAGTTAATTCACTTTAGAAATCTATTCAGAGTAATAATAATAATAATAATAATAATAATAATTCAAGACAGGAAAATTCCATAAAAAACACGAGCTCTTCTTTCCCTGTGCCGAGAGTGAAAAAAGGACATTGCTCCAAACTTTACTTCACAGGGGTTTTTTTCCCTTCTATCCCAAGCTGCTAGACTCATGCAGTGCCACTGAAAGTTTAGGAGCATTGAAGTTGTTGCTGGTGAACTGCATGGGGCTGTCTTGAAAACAAGGTCCATTCCCCGAGCAGCCTGAGGCAGGGAGAAAGCCCTCTCCTGCTAGTGTTTTTTTTTTTCTCTGAAGGCAGAGTAAAAAAACTTAAGTGAAAAGAGAACAAAGCCCATGAAGGCGCCTCTGCATTTTTGTTTGGAAACAAAGCATTTGTAAAGTTTCCCTTTAACTCCCTTAGATCCTAGTTATAATTTTTTTACAACTTTTTAAATGCAGCACATGTGGCTAAATTCAAAGGCACAGTGGGAAAGAGCCATAAGCTTGAATCCTAGGGGTTGCAGTCTCCAGTAAACATTTCTTTTCCTGCCATCAGTGGAAGGCTTCCATGGCTGGATTTAACCTGAGGGTTCCTCACTGGCAATCAAGACCTTTTGATCTCTGTAAGCCAATTCTCCAGTTCTTTACCATTTGGAATTGAAGAGGGGAAAACAGAGTAACTTTGTTAATTAAGGAGGCACATCCTCATGTCCTGGGCAGGTGCTAGGACGCTTCTTTAGAACACCTGCAGGATGTCTTCAGTAGATTTATGAGTTACAAACCTGACTTTCATCTGTTAAGGAATGCAGTTTGATTTATCAAGGTGGATGATTCCCTTATCCCAGGGAATCTCGTTTTCTTACAGGTGGATTTTGCTCTTTACAGGTAATGGTGTTTTGCTTCAAGACAAATTGTTGAAGACTCTGTTACATACCCCAGGGGAGAAAGGCATTATCAAGGTGGGCTGGAAATCATTCCAAGATTCTCAACATCTCCATCAGACTCTGAACCTGTCCCAGGTAACAGCAAACTCTGGTTGACAGCAAAACTGATTCTGACTCCTTGTGAATGGAAGCTGAGTTTCTATTTCCTCTGTTAGAATCGCAGAAGCCCAGAATGGTTTGGGTTGGAAGAGATATTAAAGATCATCTTGTTCCAATTCCCTGCCGTGGGCAGGGACACCTTCCACTATCCCAGGCTGCTCCAAGCCCAGCTTGGCCTTGGACACTTCCAGGGATCCAGGGGCAGCTTGGGCCAGTGCCTCACCACCCTCACAGGGAAGAATTTATTCTCTATATCCAACCTAAATATTCCCTCTGTCAGTCCGAAGCCACTTCTGTGAGGTGTCCACACAACCTTCTCTCCTCCAGGCCGAACAGCCCCAACTTACTCAGCCTGTTCATGCAGGTGATTTAGTACTGGTTGCTAAAAGATAGAGGCTCAAAAAATGAGGTTCTGACTCAAGACTTTGCCAAGTTCAGCTGTCTGAACAAGCCAGGGTCGATGGACACGCTGGTGTGGGAATGTTGGACTGAATGCTCTGTTCCTTTGCAGTACTGAAGATGCTCCAATGTGGTTTGAATTTGTGATCTCTCCTGTTTTAGTGAAATAGAAGAGACAAAGGCAAACCTCTGGCCACCACTAAAGGACCTAAAGCTCTTCTCTGCCTCTCAACTATTTTGGGAGAAAATTTGGATCCAAGCTGTTGCATATAGTTTCCATACATTCCAAAATCAGAGAATACCGCTGTTTTTAAATGATGTGGGGTACTTAAAGGCAGCAAGAAAATTGTGCAGCAGGCTTTCCTCAAGGAGAACAAGGGGTCACTCGCTCCTGTGATGTCTCTGAGGCTTCGCAGCCAAGGTTTCCCTGCTGCCCAGGGGTGTGAGAGTGCCCAGCATGGAACACGGAGAGAGCTGAAAGGCAGTGGGCGCCTTTAACCAGAAACGTGGTCAGGTGAGGGCAGGCTCTGAACACGACCTGTGTGTCTTCCTTCCCTCAGTTCTGAATTTCATCCTCAAGTCTCCTCCATGGGAATGCGCAGCGCTGCTGCTGCTGCTTCCTAGTGGGAAATGGAAACATGGAGACACTCCCTGCCTTGCCTAAAATCCTAATTGTGGCTTGGGGGGCACTGGAGGCGGCAGCAGCTGAACAAGGAATTGATCAAAAGCCTCCTGATGGCACCCTGATGATTAGAATAGCTGGCTTTATCTGCAAATAGGTGTAATTCCATTCTTTTTACCCAGTTTTTTGTCTGCCTTGCCTTCTGAGACAGCAGGCTCTTTTGAAGAGGTACCATCTGATATTTTATATAGCACTTAGCAAAATATAGTCCCAATCTCACTGAGCCTCTGGGCATTACCATAATCAGTGCATTAGGGGTCATTTTTTCAGGCAGAGATTTGAAAATAACTTTGAGGAGTCTCTTCTAATGAAAGTTTTTTGTTTGCTGCTCTCTGGAGAGGAGATGGAGAGGGGGATTTCCATTCTCTCTCTCTCTCTCTCCCACACAGAGCTGCACATCTATATTAAATCTTGAAGAAGATGTAAGTCCCCAGCTCCCCCAAAAGAAGTGGAGCATTCTGGGTATTTTGGAGGAGAAAAAAAAAATTATGATTTGAAAGAGCCAAGATATTTAGCTTTGAAAATTAGCTGCTCAGCAGGCCAGCATTAAAATTAATTTAATGGAGTGTAAATTAACATACTTGACACTTTTTTGATCATTTTTCATAGACAGTGCTGACCGATGGAAATAAAAGCTTTTTCTCCCATGAGGTCAGGACAAGAAAATTCACAAATTTGCCATTCCCACCCCATGGGGTGCTTTCCTCTTCAGGAGTCAAAGTAGTTCATCGAGTGTAAGTCTTTAAATATTAAGCATTGGCATTTGCTTTTGCATAGGATAAACTGATGGTTTAGTGGGGGACTTGGCAGTGCTGGCTTAATGGATGGACTCGATGATCTTAGAGGGCATTTCCAACCTAAATGATTCTGTGATTCTGTGACTTTAAAAAAAAAAGAAAAAAGTTTCATTCACTAACAATGAAATGTGTAAAATATTTCCCTTTCAAATAATCTGTGAAAGTTAATTAAGTTCACTCTGAGTTTATGGCAAGGATCCTCTAAAAAGTACAGGGGGATATTTATAACCTTGCCCAAAAATGCCACATAGTGAAACTTTTGATATGTTGATAAGTGATAAGAATGTCATTGGAGGTTTATTTTTTTAATAATAATTTAATTGTCATTGTAAAATGCCTCATAGTTGGGACAGATTAAATTACCACAAAACCCATTACTGAAATTCATAACCCCCCATAAATGTAAAGTGTTTGCTGCTGTGCCATAAATAACCACTCTCATTCCAGGAAAATGAGGTGCAAGAAATAAATCAACAAAATCCAAACACACAGGACATTAGGTTACAACAATTTGCTGTAGAGGAGGTTGATAGGAACACAGCAGAGCCCAGAGGAGAGGCAAATTCAATGTTTAATTATGGCCTCAGCAAATCATGCCCCCTCTGTGTGTTTTGCCATATTGACGTGTTTCAAAGATTATTTCACAGTCCAGTTCAATAGCTCTGGTAAAGCATGTGCATTTCAGATGTCATTATACTTGAAAAGGTCTGAAGAGCCCAATATTTCTCCAAAGATGTGGAGGATCCACTCATGGTTAAATGAAAGGAGGTAAATCAATTTTTGTTAGTCTCACTCAAAAGGCTGTAGGTCTCGTTTTCTATCCTTTGCACCCTTGGAGATCAGTTCACCTTGTGCTCTGTGGAAAAGAAAATACAGTGAATATTTCAGAACTTTCCACCAGCTGAAATGGCCACACAAGGTTCCAACCTCTGGCAGGTTTGGTCTTTCAGCTGGAGCATGGCATCAGCCTGGAAAAGGAACCCGGCTGCAACAATTCCTGTTGGAAAGAAGATGGGAAGGCTGGGAGGGACATAGTGAGTGGGAAAAGGAGATTTTAAACAACTTAATTGTGATACAGAAATGGCATCTGTAGTAAACATATTGAACTGATAAACAATGCAGCTGCTACAGATTTCACACAGAGAAGTAAATGCCATGGCCATATGCAATTCATTACCTGGGTTAATTGGGGAATTACAAAAAAAAAAAGGAAAGAAATTGTAGGAAAAGGGGACAAATTGGATCACCAGAGAGAATCTGTGGTGTCTGTGAGCTGTACATCTGGCCTGTCCCAGACTGCACAAGAGACCCCCAGCTCTCACTTCTGGCCATGGCAAGAAGGTACCACCAGCACCTTTCCTGATCCAGGATAATGCACTGGGCACTGGTGATAACTTGTTAATGTTTTCTAGGGGACAAAAAACCAACACAGACAGAGAAAGAAAGACAAGAAAATGATGGGAAATGAATTTTCAAACGCCGGTTCTGGGTGCGTATCCTCACCCCAATTTTCCAGCCACGTCCCTCTCTGTTGACCTGAAGTAAAATCCCACCGTTTCAAAGCAATATTAGGCCTCTCTACATGAACATTTTGATTACAATGCATCCCCAAAATGCAGCTGGTCCCTGGTTGTGAAGCTGGAATAGGTTCCAGAGCTGATTATAGGCAATGAAGGCACTTTGGAGGATGGAGGGGTTCAGGGATGGAAGATTTCTGCTCTGCAGCCAATTACCACCTGAACTCACCAAGATGGTCTCCCTTATACATTTAACAAAACCAGCAGGAACTCACCTTGAAGGGACTCCAGATACACTCCTGCAGACATGAAATAAAACTAAAGACTCCTTATTAATTGGTTGGAAACCCAGCTACAGCTGCTGAAAAATAAAAAGTTACGAAAACTCTCAGCTTTTCAATAGGGTTTCATGTTAGTACTGTAAATTAATGTAAATGTCACTTTAAAAGAGAATACAGAATAGAAACCTAATAAAGCAGCACAGCTCTGCAGGGGTGGTGAGTAAATTGAGGGAATATTTGATTAGATTTCAAATGCTGCTCTTTAATTTGTATGCTCTCACTTATTTCCCCCCGCCCTTCCCTATGCTTTTCTCATCTATTATATCTGCTGGCACACAGTGAATTTTGCAGTTGTACCTGAAAGGTCTCTCTCTTTGCTGGATGATAACCCACATTAGCTTGGACCCATGTGGTGATGACTTCCTCCAGCCTGTGCTGCAGCAGCAGCTGGGGAGACAGGAACAGCACGAACTCCCTCCCAGGGTGCTGTGCCTGTCACACCAGCAACGGGATCCTGTTCACCCCCATGCCCCTCATGAGCCGAAAATAAATGAGGGATTGCAGCCCAAACAGCCTTGGGTCACATCCTGTGATGGAAAGGCAGGTTCTCCTTTTGGCTCCCTCTGTGGAGCAGAGCCATACTAAGATTAGGTAAACTGTGAGCTCTCAGGGCGAGCCGTGTTGGCAGAGACCTGCAATCCCAGGAACAGGTGCTTTTGGATTAAATCAAAGAGTTTAAGCAAAATGGAATCTAGAGACTTGGTGAAAGCTCCTGTGTGCTGGTTCTAACTCGCAGGGCAGGTACCCAGCGAGTCAGGAGTTGGAGTCCCTTCCAACCCTGGATATTCTAACAATCCCTGGTTCTAATGGTACCAGGAGCCAAGACAGTGTGCAGCTCCTGTCCACAGTGACCAACTGCATAGGCTCAGGAGATCCCCATGTCTCTTTTTCTGACCACCAAAACTTTCCAGTGATTTGGGACCCGCTGGGATAACAGTGCCAGGATATGACTGCAAGGCACAACTCCTGGTACAGGTACATTTTCCTGCTTTTAAAAGCTCACATCCTGGCAGAAAGCTCTGCTCTGGCTTAGGAACAGCTACCACATAGCAGAGATAACAGTCTGAAATCTCCACGGCCTTTATCTACTTCTCTTTCCCTCGGTGAAGTGCTGTTGTGGACTGGCTGCGGCCGCAGACTGGTCACATCTGAGCTGATGAGGCTCTTATCTTCTTTCCCTGAGCTTTGGCCAGACTTGCAGAAGAAACATGCTCAAAGGCTCTTCTGTCTCAGCCAGAGAGTTATCTTGGCATTGCTGGGCCTTTGCTGCTGTCTTCTCAGGTGGCATCAGTCATGTCCTTGCGGTTTGAAGGCAGAAACGAGCTCCTTCATCCTTACACATATTATTCCTTGAGTTGAGCAAGGATTGACCTCTCCGTGTCCTTTGTATTCCCCTGCTGCTTAAGAGACTGGCAGGAAGAGATGGACTCTGTGCTTTGCTCTTGGAGATCTGAGGGCTTCTCGTGGTGTGTCTGTCAGCCTGAGCCCTCTACGCTCAGATAAGAACGCTGACGGCAGCAAGCTTGTGTTCCTCAGTTCCCCAGCTTGCAACATTTCCAACGCTTTCAAATCCATCCCTTCCACAAAGCCAGGAAGCAGTGGGACAGTGGAGGTGAGGCTAGTCAAAGTGAGGATTTTAGCAGCATTTCTTTATTCCTTACTAATTTCTGCAGGCACCACAAAGCAGTGAAGCAGCCAGGAGTAGTGCCTTCAAAATCAGGAGTCTGGAGTACCTAAAGGTGCATCCTGATGGGTGGAAAAGCAAACACAGGAGAAGGGAACTCCTATTAGGAAAACACCTAGCCTTCATGAGGAAAGCACACTCCCTCTCTGCAAGGCAGTGCCTCTGAACACGCCCATGAGGGATTTTAGTTTTCGTGTTTGCTCCTGTTGCTGTCTGAAGTGCCTTGGGACAGATAAGAAGGGCAAGCAACATAAATTAATGAAGCACAGGCTCTGTTCTGCTTGAGTGGGAGAAGAGCTGGGAGCAGAGAATGGGACTGCTGCTGCCATGCAAAGTTTGGCCATGTGACACATCAGTTTTGCCTTATCAGGCTGCTCTAAGAGCTGTGATAAGACAGTGATTCAGCTGAGGAAAGACGAGGCTGACACTTTCCTTATGTCCTTACCCACATAAAGGAAGTCAGAGTTATTGGACACTGCCAGATGATCCGGCTTTGTCCAGACATTACCAAAATTGCTAAAATGGCCAGTTCCCTGCTAAAACACTTCCTGTGAGTGCTACACCTTCTTCCCCCAGTGGTTTGGGGATTTGGTGATGCAGCCATTTGGCCATGACTCACTGTTTTACAGATCCTGTCGCAAAGCTAAATTTATAGCAAATGAGAAAAGGTCAGGACTTTCAGCAGAAACAGACCGAAGAGAAAACTTCTAATGAGTTTTTCTTGGAGATCATCAAACTGCCAAAGGAAACCTCCCAAAAAAATCAACCATAAAGGCAAAACTTGGCTTTCCTTTGATATTCTCCTCTACACAGTGATTTTGAGCAGTCCCAAAAATCTAAAAGGGAAGATCACAGGAATGGCAGTATTCTGCTCCTCTTCCCTCCCATCTCAAAGGATGGAGATGACTTTGAAGGACACCTGCACCCTTGCAGGAGTTTGTAGAAAACACAGTGCTGGGCAAAAGGGTAAATCCCTCCCCAGCTTGGCCCTGTGATGGCAGAGAAGGACTTCAGGAAGGCTCCTTGTTTAATGTACACATAGAATCCCCTGGGGCCCCAGGAAACCCTCCTTGATGATTCTCTGTGCAATCGTGTGGCACCAGAGTGCCTGGGTCCTCTTTCATGGCCCTTGGTTCACATAAATTTCCTAACCCTGGCCAGGAAGAATCACAGTTACATTGAGAATAAAGTCACAGCCTCTAATTCCATCCTCCCTCCATGCACCCCTTCCAGCATTCCTAGGGCACTTGTCTCCCACACTGAAGATCATCTCTGCCTCCTTCTCCCTCAGCTGTTTTTTCCAAGGGCTGGACACTCCTTCTCTTATCTCCTTCTCCTTTCACTGTTCTCCAAAACTCGTCAATCAATCCCAATTGTTGCAACAGCCAGTGGGAAGCCTCTAACCTTGTTGTCATTGAGTTGAGTAATGCAAATATTAATGAGTGGAAAACTCATTAAGAGCATTCTCACTGACAATCCACCTCTGCTGTAATACCAGGTGGCTCCTGCTACAAACAGGAGAAAAATGAGGGAGATTTTAATTCTGGCTCCACTGGAAAGCTTACATCAGCTCCACAGCCTAGGGACTGTGTCATCCATGTGACCATATTTTTAAGAGTGATGTTCTGCTTGCATGTTCCAGACAATATGTTTTAAAACTTATTAATCAGGAAATGTCCAATCTCTTTATGCTGAAGCATCAGTAAAACAATTATTCAAGGCTAAACGAGGTTCAGTGAAGAATCACTTGATTAAAGTGAGAATTTGCAATAAATAAATACATCAAATATTTCATTATTGATGCTCCAGGGGGAAAACAACTCTGATTAAGGCAAAGAAGGGGAAAAATATTTGAATTTGAGTAAGTGTGATGGACTGGCTACTGTGTTGGTGTGAATCAACATAACTCCAATGAATTCACTGGCACTGTGACAGCTTGAGTGAGCTGAGTATTAGACAGAGTGTATCGGTTCTCAATGGGGATATTGTCTTAAAGGAACTGGGAGGAAAATGGTTGTGTGCCATCCATTGCTCTGACGCTTCCTTGCTGTGCACCTTTCTGGAGAATCCCTCCACATTTCTCTTGTTCAGATACCCACCTTTAATCCAGGGCTCGTAAGGTTTACAGATGCCACAAGATACCTGGGAATCCTGCTGAACAACAGTCAGGAAATGTCACTTCTTGAAAGCTGGTGCCCAGGTGCCATGGATCCTGCAGAACAGCAGAAGGAGTTTCAGTTTCCTATTAACACTGTAAGGAAGAGATAAGGAGTAACCACTAAGCACAAACATTTATTTAAGTGAGGAGTTGAGGTGGATGCTGTAAACACACAAAAGCCAGAACATTTCACAAGATGAAGGGTCTACTTTTCCAAGCTTGGAAGTTTTAGGTCTCTGAATCCCAGTTCAGAGACCAAGTACACTGTGACTCAAATAACACAATGCCTGTGTTGAGCACCCCCATTCTCCCATTCTAGTCGTTGTACTGCTTCTCACACACATGGAATTCAGCGTAATACACAGATGGAATTCAGAGCACTGCAGCATCAGAGAGAGGCAGAACGTACAGAGTTTAATGGTTTGCTTGTGGCCTGCCAAAAAATAATAAAATAAAGGAGTCACACAGTGTCTCTGCACCTCTTGGTTGCCTTCTGACTCTGTCTGCTTTTGGGGACAAGGACTGGGTCTTACGAGGTTTTGTGTTGTGTCTGGCACAGTGGGGTCTCGATCTTGATTGGAACCTCTTGTCACAGGTCACAGCAGAAACAGCAAAAATACAGGCAGGAAAAATTGGGGGAATGTGATTACAGGATATAACAGCACAGGAAATCCTGATGCAAGGCAGCAGAGCATCTGTGGGTTGGGAGAGCAACACTTTCAGGCTGTATTTCTGCAGTCGGCAAATTGGGGATCTGTTCCACCTTTCCTTGTCGTGGAAGTGCATCACTGTCCAAAAAATTGTGCTAAATCAAAGTCTTGGGCCTTCATGCAGCAATAGCACTGCATAAAAAATAAGACAAGTGTATCTTAAGCCATTAAGTGTATGAAAATCAGGCAGTGCTCTCAGTTAGCAATGAAAAACCCCACAAAACATCACAAGGGTGTTTCAATGCCTGAATAAATCCAGCTTTTCATTTCACACAGAGCTAACCTCGAAGTGGCCATATACCCACGTACTTATTAACACGGGGGTTTCTTCCCCTACAAAAAATCAAAAAGAAAATCTCATCATTTTCCGGGAAGAATCTTGAAAAATTTTACTCGTAAGGGTATTTTCATAGAAAAATATTTTAATATTTTACGATTAGGGAATAGAATGAGAATGCCTCTTCCTCCATAGTTCAAAGCTGTGTTCTCCATGGCAGAAAAACTTAGAGTGCAATACTGATGTTCTCTATAACGTACCTATAGCACATAAATAGGCCTTGGAGCCACTGCAATAATTTTATGTGTTGCTCACCAAATGAACTGATTATTTTTTGTGTTTTTCATAAAACAGAGATGTATTAAATTTATATTTTTGGTTGGAAGTAATTCCATTTTTTACCAGCTACATCTTGGGGAAAAGCAGCCAGGTAACTCAAACTGGAGGTGCCGTGTGAAAAGGAATAATGGTTTAAAGTTTTTTTCCATGATTTTTCCCTTAGGAGGGTATATATAACATAGAACTTCTGATGGTGTGTGTTGAGAATTTTCAGATAAACAGGTTTCAGTTCAGGAAAAAGAAGTTGGTATAAATTGGTAGCTGAACTTCTTGCTAGAGAAAAGGGGGACTCTTAAAGATCACTAGGAATTTCCACTGCTATGTTTCACCTTAAAAATCAAATAGAAACAATTAAATTCTCTGTATACCTAATAGAATCACAGAACAAAACCTGAAAAACCCCTAACATTTCTTTTAAAATTAGAACAAAGTTATTTTCAAAATAAGGCAAAAGACATTCCATTTATGCTCAGAAAAATCAGTAAAAGAGTCTTTTTCAGTCTAGCAGAAAAAACTTCACACAGTTGGTAACTGACACAGAAATGAATTGAGTGGATTTTTTTTTAAAGTATTAATTAATTACTAGAACATCTACCATGGGATTTGGAGAATTTACTATTTCTCTCCAGCCTGGGTGTCTGTCTCAGAGCCAGCCCAGCAGCACTGAGCTGTGTGTTTCAATACCTATCACCGGAGTAATCTTTACTCCATCCCTTCCTATCAATGGGAACCATGAATCTTTGACGTTTCCTGTCTCAGGCAAATAAGGGCAGAGTCTGTGGTTTGGAACAACATCTGATGTCAGATCCAGTGCCTTGAGATACACTGAGATATCTCATGAGGATAATGATTTTATATAGAAGCAAATTAGTCTGACAGCTGGAGTGGGGTTGTCGCCGTAATGGCTCACGACCAATTATATATATTTTTGTCTGTATAAGCGGTGGTTGCGTGCCATCAGTAAAATGCCACACTAACGAAATAAAGCAGGAAAGAACAAAAAGTAGCCCGGTCTCCAAAGGATGTGTTCCTACCATGAAATGCTTATTCCCTTCTGCTTCCCAGACCAGCCCCGTCTCCCATCCATCCTGAGCAGAGCATGGAACTCACACCCGGTGATTTTCAGTGCTAGTGGCTCATCCTGGGCCTTCCTTACAGTGAAGTGAGCAGAAGAAATCCTGTCCCATGGCAAGAGATTATAATTCAGTGTAGGACTGAACCGCCCCTGATTCAGCCATGCTGATTCTGGCTTTATTCCAAAGACCGCCTGCCAAGGCACTCAGGGGTTCCAGGTCTTCCCTCTGCCCCTTTGACTGGGCTGAGCCTTCCAGAGCTCTGTGGCTGTTGCCCCGGGCTATGTTTCTATTTTATTTGTAATCCTTTGAAAGCAATAGCCATTTCTGGCAGATGAATTATATTCTGTCGAGAAGCAGCAGGGGATGGCTGGGACTGTCTCTCTTTCCCGCTCTCCCTGAATTCTAATTTAAAGAGAGGAAACAAGATTTCATTGAATTTTAACAAATTAACCATTAATCACTTATGAAAACCTCCTGATGAGGACATGGATTGCCTGGGTTATGAATGGGAACAGCTTCATTTTGCTGTGATTGTTGGACCAAGTTAATCCCCAGCTCTCCTCTTTACCTCCGTCATGCTCCTCACCTTGTTCCCTGTCTCCCTCACTGCTGCCTGCTCTTGTCTTCTCTCCCCCACCTCCACCCAGCACAGACACCTTGCTCCCTCTTGTCCTCTTCCCTGGATGCACAGCCCCTGCTGAACCCATCTCTGAAACATTTTTGATGTCATGCTGAATATGGAAATTAAGGAAAAAACAAAGTCTTCCGCTGGCTGTGTGGTGTGAATATTTATGAGGAAGCCAGCAAGGAAGCTAAATGGGAGCTGTGAGGGAGCCAGCCAGTGAGGATGGCAGGGGATGGCAGCTGACAAGGGCTCATTCAGCAGCACATCCTTGGCTGCCGGCAGCATCCCAGAGAGTGGGGGCTGTGTGAGTGACAGAGCTGCAGCATCCTTGCCTGGGCAACACAAAAAACTAAGTTGCAGCTGTTTCTCTGCTTCCTCTTTATTCCTCCCTTCTCCAGCTGATCAATTCCAGCTACAAAAAGAAAAATAAAAAACATCTTGGATGTTGTTCAGCTGCAGCAGACGATTAGGCCTTAAAAATCAATGTTTATGTTCAACAGGACAATAAAACCCAATGCTTCCCTCTGCTTATCAGATCAGGACTGGAATCAGAAAAGCCCCTTGGCTCCTCACACAAGGGGTTAGGGATGGTGGCATAGGGGGTGAAATTCTAAATCAGGGCTCTCTTCTGTGCCCTTTCCCCTCCTACTGCCATAATCCCACATTCAACAGCAGAGTCTTTCCCACATGGAGACATCTCTCGGCTAAAACCACACGAGGGCCCAGGGCATAGGTGGGTACCAGAGACCCGGTGGGGGGAGAGTGTGTCCATTGGAGTCAGACCCTGAGGGAGATCTGAAAAATGCCATCTTTTGGGGAGTTTTTTTGGCCTTAAGGATAAAGCAGACCTGGGAAGGAAACCAATCAGAAGCTGGGTTGGGCATGAGTGAAAGTCCTGAAGCGAACCATTGATCCTTTTGTTTACCCTGGGTTCTGCGGAGCCCCTGCAAGGTGATTATCCTGATGGCTGCCCTGTAGGGACGGGTTATTCCTGCTGTCAAGCACAGGGTACATGTGGAACAAGGAGAGAAACTCTGCCGCTTCAAGCCACAGCCTTTTGTGTAATAAATCCTGATTCTGCCACGGAGATGCTAATGATTTCTAACTTACCTGGTATCTGAATTTAATATAACATAAAGCAACTTTTTGGTTGTGGGGTGTGCAAATCCCACACGTGACCAAGCTGTGCTGTTTTCCTGAATAACATCACAATTCCTCTCCCTTGGCTGCATGGCATCACTTTTAAGTGTCCTGAGGATGGCAGGTCCTCCCAGAAAGCATGTTTTAAATGATCTAGCAATCAAATGCCCAAAGAATTGGGTGGCCATGAGAATCAGTGGCCGGGAAGGCACCGTATCCAAACTATGTCAAACCATACCCAAATGTAGGCCGGGCTGTTAAATGTTTGCACTGCTGGACCACTCAGCCACCACCCCACTGCAGCCACACAGAACTGTCTTCTTCTTCAGTGAATTTGCCTAGCCCAGACCCAGGATATTCCCCATCTAGTATTTTTTGTCAGTTCCTCTTCAGAGTGGCCTGGACTGACCCTTCTTGTGTCCACTTGCAAACTGAGGCACGCAAATTTTTGTAAAGATGTAGGACTAGGATGCTCCCTCCTTAATTAGAACCTCTTCCCAATGATCTCTAACCTTGTCTGACAGAGCTGGGAACTCTTTTCACTTCTAGACACCTGCTGTGGGCTGCACGTACTGCTGGGCTGGAAATTGCCTGCTCCGTCTGGGTAATCCCGTTAATCCTTCTCCCTGCACACATGACATTTCTGGTTGTAGAGCTGGTGTTTTCTGCTGCTTTGCATCCTTTTCCCACCAAAGCTTCCGGAGAGGAACCCAAAACCTACAACGAGTCACAGGCCAATGGATGGACTTGATGGCAGAAAACCGAAACAGAAAATAAAAAGGCAAAAGGGTGAATTTAATGGTGTGGATGAAAATACCGATGTATAAATCTCATGGGAAAGTATGCTGGGATAAATCACCAGTGCCACAAGAAAAAAGGGTTCTTCAGCCTGGCATTGTAGCAAATAAGATGTCTGGAACATGCAATATAGGAGGCTTTTAAATTAAAATTGATTAGGCCATCCATCTCCATTGATAAATGGCACTGAAGTCCTATAGGCAATCGAAGCAAAATCATCCTGAGGACACTCTTAAATTTTGTGTCTTTGCTCATCCTCCAGTTCCTATGGACATTTATATGACTTGTATGAGCCAAAAAAAAACAAAAAGAAAAATCAGAATTTTTCATTTCCAGGGGAGCTCAGGTATGGTCGCAACATCAGACACTGTAAAGAAACCCAAATATCTCTGTGTTCCCAGATGTACTGCTTGGTTATTAGTCATGATTAGTCATTTTCTCAGTCATTAAGTCACTTTAAAGATCTTTCCTCAATCATAGATTGTATTAAATCTCCACTTATTTACTCATTGCAATCCATCAGTCATTTCAACAGAGAGAAGTTCAAAAGATTTCAGGAGAGCAGAACATTTGTTTCAGATTTGTGTTCAGTTAAACGAGTAAATCTACACGAAAAGTACTTTACGTGACATATTCAGTGTCTGAGTTAGTGCACATTGTTTGCATGTCCAGAAGAACAAAGTTCCATTAAAGAAGGTTTCTGGGGGAACTACGTCTAAGTGAGATGACCACTAATGTACAAAGTAATTTAAAACTCGGTATTTTACTTCATTGTAGCTGATGAATAAATACAAAGACCAGCCTCTAAAACATTTTTAATTCTACAAGAGAAAGCAGTAGGCAATGAATAGAAGCTTTCTTATGATCATTTGTGAAACTACAGATAAAAAGGCGAGCAGCATCCCAGGTAGATCATAAGTTACTAAAATATATTAATGACTTTGCTACACGGCTGCAGAAATGGTGCAACATCCTGACAGCGCCTCAGTGCTCCTGGACATCTCTGTAGAGAAAGCCCAAACAGCCCAGCTCAGAAGAGGCCATTATTTAAATAGCTGTCTCATTTCGTGTAATTTCGAGTTCAATGGTGCGGCAATTCTGCAGTATTAGATGTGCTGAATGATTATTAAAATCACACCTATTCAAGATTAACTATGAATTAATTATGAGAGGAATTCAGAAATTCAGATACCTTCTGAGATAGACTCAGGGGCAAGGATAGGGTAAGTGTCAAAAGCTGGCACAGGCTTAACCCGATGTGAATCTTTCGAAGTGTGGGTTCCTCTTCCCCTCAGCAGCTCTCCAGGACAGGTGATTTCTTGCAGCCCAGATGTGCATGAGGGCCACAGGCAGCAAGTCAGAGGAGTGCTGCCCTGGGTGTGTTATTTCTCTCCCTTGATGAGGAAGGGAGCCCTGATGAGCTCGGCTGCAGAGAACCACACCTCTATGGGGTCACAGTGGGTCCTCCCAGGGGAAATCTGAAGCATTCAATCCCTGAAGGAGATAACAAGCTCATTGTGGGACAGAGACCCCGATGTCCCATCAAACCCGAATTTGCAGAGTAAATTGCAGAGAATTTGGTGAGAGTTCAGGTGTTGAGATGTACTTCACACACAGAGCAAATCAGCGCCGGTGCCACAGCGAGGCTTCAGCAGCTTGGCATTGTATCACCACCAGCTCGTCCAGGCTCCCTCCGTTCCTCCTTCCCTGCACCTCCCGAGTCTGCTGGGGCTCCTTTTCTGCTGCCAGCTCCACACCAGTGTCACTCAGGCACTGTGGCAGGAGGGAGCTTTGTGCAGAATGAGGCAGATGGACACGGGCAAAGGGTGGAACAGCTCATGTGTCTACACACAGCAAAGAAAGAGAACTGATCGCTCGTGTTTGTCTACAGAGGGCTGTAAGAAGGCAGCCACTGAACATCAGGCAGCCTGGCTCAGAGAAGGGGCCGCTGCTGGTCTCTGCAGTGTCAGGGACATCACTCATTTCTCATAAAGGAAAAGCTCTTTGGTGGCTTTGCACTGTGCTCTGGAGTCTGGGGAGGGAAAGGGAAGCTGCAGGTGTTTGTGGCACTTTGGTCACAGTTTCCTTGGCTGCTTGCAATAATTCAGCCCTACAGCTCCTCATGGACAGTGAGATCTCTGCTGTTTCTCCATTCTACCCCAGTTTCTCAGCATGATAAAGGGTGGAATGGGCTCTGACAAGCAAAGGACAGCGGGTTAGAAGCTGCTGGATACTCCCACCAGTGGCAGCTAAGCAACTCTGGAGAGATCTAAAGTGATGAAACGCTTTTGGTGTCGACTTCAGCCCTAAAGTAATTTCTGAAGTTGCAAGATCTTGAGGAGAGGAGGGTCACATTGTCAAAAAATCCCCATGGATCGAAGTTGGGACCTTTCCTTTGCCAAGAAAGCTCAGTGGCAGGGCTGTTAAAATCTGGACCTGCATTTCCTTGCTCTATTATGCGAGCCAAGAAAGAAAATCCAGCTTTTTCAAAAACCAGAGAACTTATTTTTTTAAGCCCACAGTCTGAAAGCCACAGTGTGAGTGTGAACTACCAACAAGAGTGGGCAGTGCTCCGTGTGTTTGGTCCCTTCTCTGCCTGTCAGCCAAACTCTCACGGGTTGTGAACACTCATTCCCTGCAATGACAGTCCCAGAGACACGGAAGGAACAGGGGCAAGGTGGGCACTCAGAGTTCTTACCTTGCCTCTTCAGATGTTACAGAACACCCCTGGAGCCAGCTGTGATGTGCAGCTGCTCCTCAGGCAGGGCACAGCTCACTGCAGCACAGCCTGTGCCTGTTCACCCCTGCCACCGCAGAGTCTTCTTTGCCAAACCTGTTGTGCTTAACCTGAATGCCCAGAGATACACGAGAGCCAGGCCAGACCTTGTCCATCAAAAAACATCTTCCAGCTGGCGGGAATTTAGGCTTGGACTCAGTGTGTCACCACCTGATATCCCCACACTCACCTCAGGAGAATCCAGCTGTGAGCAGGCTGAGCTTTTCCATTGGTGTCCTTCCTCTTCCTGTCACCCTGCTCCTCCTCAGCCCCTTGGGAGTGTGGGGAGTTTTGTGGCAGCACAGAGGATGTGCAAATCCACTGCAGTGGAGAGCAAATGTGATAAGGACACCCACACAAGTCATTTTAAAGGAAAATGGGTTATACTGAGAGGCTGGCCCTAAGGCCATCACACTGGAGACATGCAGGAATTCAAATTGCAATCACTACTATTTTTTCAGGAATTTTTTCCCTCCTCCACTTGTGAAATGGCCCTGAAAGAAGCCCAGCTGGAGGCGCATATACTGTATTTTCTCATTAGAGTTTGGCTGTCCCCTCCATCTCCTCCTTACTGTTTCAAACTGTCTCCTAAGCAAAATGCGAAGCCACCAGTGTTCCAGTGAGTTCAGCATTTGGCAGAATGAGTTTGTTCATTGCTAATTAAAATAAAAGATTTCTGAGGTGCTTTGCACTTTGGTTTATTAGTTTTCCTGTGTAACAGCAAATCAGAGCCCTTGTTACACTGTCAGCAGAACTATTATTATTATTATTATTATTTATTATTTACAGTACAACTTGTGACTCACTTCCTATGTTGGTGGATCTTTTACCATCTGTTAAAAAATAATAGCAGTCATTTTCTGAAATATTATTCTAATCCAAATGTTAAAATAGAACCATATGAAGCCAATTAAATAGACTGTGTGTTGTTAATCTGAGTTACTTCAGCTCAGCTAAAGAAAAAGGAAAAAAAGTAAAAGGATTGGGATTGTAAAGCAAAGATGCAGACTTCAGAAATCTGCAGAGATTCTGCCGGCATTCTCCTGGAATTTTAAATTTCAAGAGGAAAAAGTTGTAAAAATGTCATCTTCCAAGCTAAGTTTAGGAGCAGATATGGATCCAAATCTGGCTGCAAGATTGCAACTCCAGACCAGGCTTTACGTCAATCCTTAAAAGATCAGAAAATTTCACTTTTAATCCCTTTAATATTTAGTGCTCTTAGCTGTTTTTGTTCTTAGAGTGAAATCAAAACCACTTGATCTGGTTTGGTTGCCTCCACCTGCGAGTTCTATGTCAGCTTACGCCTAATTAACGCGGAGTTCCCAGGCAGCGCTTCTGAAGACGCTGGCCCTGCCTGCAGAAGTCAAGGAGGGATGGAGCAAACCCGTCATGAGGAGATGGGGGTGGCCAGGTTGGGAGTGCTGTCCCTGGGCCGGGGGATCAGGGGCAGCTCCACTTCAAACCCCACATGCCAGGCGCTCCTGGGCCTCAGATCTCTGAGCCTGGCTCTAAGCTGATTGAAAATAGGATGAGTTTTACCTGATTTCATGCTAACCCCCTTTTTAGTTCATGCTATTGTTCAGCAGGGTATGCACTGCAGTTCTTTAACTCAGTTTGGGTGAAACTTTGCAAATACTGAGCCTGGAGGAGGGAGATGTGAGCTTGAGGGATATTGGGTGAGAGTTTCTCTCACCTGATGCGGTGATCACACCTCACCCCACCCATGCTGCATGCAGAGGGAATCAACTCTCTCACAGGTAAATCAGACTACTGACAATTTGAATCAGTTTCTGAAAGAGGGAAATTGAAGTTAGGTATTAGGAAGGAATTCTTCCCTGTGAGGGTGCTGAGGCCCTGGCACAGGGGCCCAGAGAAGCTGTGGCTGCCCCTGGATCCCTGGAAGTGCCCAAGGCCAGGTTGGATGGGGCTTGGATTCACCTGAGATAGTGGAGGGTGTCCCTGTGCACGGCAGGAGGTTGGAACGAGGTGATATTTGAGGTTCCTTCCAACCCAAACCATTCTGGGATTCTCTGTTTGCCTTTCTCTGCCAACACCTAGAGAAAACTCCAACAGCTACAACCCAAACCACAGCACCTCCCCAAAAGGCCCAGCATTATGGATGCAGGAAAACTGAGGTTTTCTAAAAGGCTTTTTCATGGTTTTTCAGGTCAGGATGAAAAGGCTCCTTGAAAACCAGCCTGCAGTGCTCCATCCTTGGCTTCTTGGGCTGAGGATTGAGGCAGAAACGGTTGGGCTGCAGAAGCATCCTCCATTTCAGGGAACGGAGCCGGGCTGTGCCCCAGCCCTGCAGCAGGAGCTGAGGGATGCTGCCGAGCAGCACTCCTGGCTGCAGTTATTTATATTCCCTGCACAGTGTTGTTTACACAGACTGCATGAATGCAAATCAACGTGAGGAAGTGCTGGAGCCAGTGAGGTGTGCAGCAGGAACAGGCTCCCGGGATTGGTTTTAGTAATGTAGTGTTAACACAGCTACACATGGCTACACACACTTTCAAATCCAAGTGAGGGAGAGGGCCAGGGAACGCTCATTACCTGGGACACTGGCCGAGTCCTTGTACCTTGACAAGAGATAAAAAATAAAAATGGACTTCATTATCACAGCCTGCCTGTCAATCACCTGCTGCAGCACCAAGCCTGCCTTCCATTTCTCCCTCGGAGAGGTTCCTGCCACCGCTGGCCGGGAAGGAGAGCTGGATGTGTGAAAGGAGACAGAGCAGGGAACACGAGGAGCAGCAGCAGCCTGCTGGCTGGCTGCCCTGGTGCCCTGCAGCATGTATGCATTGTGACCCAGCCTGCTGGGAAGGGCTGGATCTGGGAAACGCGTGCCATGCAGAGAGGAGGTGGGGGTCTTCTCCTTCCTCTGGGCACAGGATGCCCAGTGGGAGACACCTGGGTCCTGCTGTGGGTGCTCTCAGAGAGTGGCATCAACCAGCTGTCCCCTAACATTCACCATCTGAATCCACCACTTCCAGTCTGCAACTGCTTGAGCCACAATTTTCTGATATTTAGGTACCAAATTTTCCCCCCTCAGAATCCCAGGTAGTGTCTTTGGAGATCTTTAGGGATACTCCCTGTCTGTAATTTTTTTTTTTGTCAGTAAAACGGGGTTAATGATGCTTCAAAGCAGGTTTACCAATGTGCTGCCAAAAACTCTTGAGTGGCAGTGACCTTTTATTTAACCCATCAGCATCAAACTGTCTTTCATTCCATCATCATGTATTCTCAGGAGGCTTTGCTGGCAATTCCGTCTTTCTTTTCCCCAGTGCAATAAAACAATAATAGTAAAAATTATTTTAAAAAGTTCCTTGCTAGTTTATGGTAATTAAAAGCAATAAATATTTCTGCATGCAATACCGTAGACCTTGACTCACTGGTGGGTCAATACCGCTTTCCTGTCGAGGCTGGGTAATAAATCTTTATTCCTTTTTGAATGGAAATAAGGATGGGATTTTATTCATGAATTCTGTGACCCGTTGAAGTGACATTTTCAAAACAAACACTCCAGAAATGAGGAGTTTTCTCTGCAGTGTGGGTTAATCTGCTCTCTTCTCAGCGTGTCTCTTTCATACAGATGATTTGCCCGATGCCTTTTTAATCCCAGCAGCAACTTCTCAGCAAGAAGGAAGAAAACTGGAATAAAACAAAGTATCTTGGTGAGAGCTGAGATGCCTGTGCTGGGCAGGGGCACAGGGGTGGGAGGATGGTCTGGAAGAGCTCTCTGAAGATGGGACTTGCTGGGCACAGCTGGTGCTGCAGATCCAAGGTCCAGTCACGCTCCCGCTCGTGCCTTGGAATGCCAGCCCTGCACGGCCACATCGCTGCTGACCCGGAGCTGTTGACCTTCGTTAGCTCCTGGCGCTGCGTGCAGGGTGTTCCTCTGAGCCCAAACCGAACAGCAGCTCTTCGTGCTCCTCTGCAATCGCCTCCATTTGCCTGTGCCATCTGACTGGCGTGGGGGGCTCTGTGGAGCGGGATTTGGAAAACAAACCGGTAACATGAAGCCGGAGGATTCCCACGGAGTCCTGCTCCCTTGGAGCCCTGCACAGCACCAGGCAGGCGCTGCGATGGGGACCCTGGCGTGCTTTTCTCTCTCTAGGAGGCTGCTCTGTCTTTGGAGGAGCCTAAGCACAGCAAGAGGCCTCTTCTCCAGCAGAAAGCAGCAATCGTCAGCTGAGCCTCTGCTTGTCATTTTACATGGGCATGGAGTGACAGGACAAGGGGGAAAGATTTGAAACTGCCAGAGGGCAGAGTTAGGTGTGATATTGGGAAGAAAATTCCCCCTCTGAGGGTGGGGAGGCCCTGGCACAGGATGCCCAGAGAAGCTGCGGCTGCCCCCGGATCCCTGGAAGTGTCCAAGGCCAGGCTGGATGGGGCTTGGAGCAGCCTGGGATAGTGGAAGGTGTCTCTGCCCAGGGTAGGGGGTGGATCAAGATGAACTTTAAGGTCTCTTCCAACCCCTTCCAAAATGTTCTATGATTAAACTGTGTTCTCAAACCCACTTGGGGCCAGGTTTGCACACCAGGTTTGGTGTGAGGGCTGCAGCTGCTGTCTGCAGTGGGGTGGCAAGGAGAAAGAAGGAGCTTTGCTCTCCATGGAACACATGGGTCAGTGACATTTCTGAGCAGCAGGTTCCCTTCCCCACGGAACTTGTTTTTTTCCTGAGGTCAGCTCCCGTTGCCATCAGTGAGACATCACTCAAACACAAGCAGTTTGGCCCAGTTTCACAGGACAGCACTCAGAGCTCACTGCTTTCCTGAAGAGCTGAGGGCTGCCAGACGATCCAGCACGTGCAGCACTCGCAGAAGTCTCCTGCTCACCTCTTCCTCCCCTGTCTTCCTCACCACGGGTTTGGCAGTCCAGGACACGCTCAGGTGCGCTGTGTGACCGTGGCACAGTGGCTGCAGGCAGGTGACAGCTGAGCCAGCTCTGTCCGTGCCATTTTGGAGAAACCCACCTACATCCCTGCCCAGCTGAAAACCCTGAGCTTTTATAAACATCCCCCAGCTAAGATGGCTGGGCGTGGTGCTCACTGGAACCTGTTCACATCGAAGAGATGGGCCAAGAGGGTTCACCTCCTCTCTCTCCCAGAATCACCCAGGAAGCTCAGGCATGGGTTGGGAGCAGCTCTGCCATCACCCTCCTCCCTACACAGCAGGGTTTTCTTCACCTTGCTGCGTATGAAGCACATTCGGGCCTCACAGAGAGGACGTGTGAGGCGCTTTGGCCTCCTGCAGTGGCTGGAAGGATGCAGAACTGTAGTGACCAGCCAAGCCTCCCTTTTGATGGGACAGGGCTGTTGTCTGGTGGTCCTTATTTGAGCTGACGTTTGAAACAAAAGAGACTGGACTGGAACAACACTTCCCTCCTATATTCAGAGCACTGAAGTGGCAGGAGTACCCACCAAGATTAATTTCAGTTATTTTAATTATGATTCTCTCCTCTCTCTCCCTTTTCCCTCCTCCTCTCTCACATACGCTGTCTGGACAGGGAACTGCAGGTTTTCTTCCACTTAGGATTAATTAAAAAGGAAAAGTCAATAAGTTTCTCAGCAATTACTGTCTTTTCCATCTGGTCATTTGAGACAGTAAGGGGCTCAGAAATTGAATTTCAAGACGAGAAAATCATGTCTCACGGATCCTAGCACAAGGATCTTGGAGGGAGGAATATCTGTATTTTCCTCAGCCTGCCACTGGGTCTGGGAGAGAGCAAGAGGCAACACAGGTGGGAGACTGGAGGTGATAATGACAAACTTTGACTGCCCTGGGTTTTACCGATGTTTTCTTTACCAGATAAGGTGACTGGACATTATCACAACTCTAATCCAAAGCCCTCATCCACAGTCCTTGTAAGTCAATGGGAATCTTCCTACTGGCATCAGTGATCTTTGGATCAGACTTCATCTGATGCCTGCAAATGCAAAAAGCTTAATTCAGCTGTAAGGTACAGCTGCTTCCCAGATTTCTGCTGTGAATCTCAGCTCTTGTTCCTTTGTTTTGAGACTGTGTAAGGACAGTAAAACACACCACAGGTTTCAATTTCTTGTTTCTTAGAATATACCAGAGTTGTAAAGGAAAAAGGATGCAGATCCAGAACGTGGGGAAAGGAATTAAAATAAGCAAAGGCCAAAAGAGAGTGAGAGAAGGAGGGAAAAATTAGAAAAGAAAAGAAGAAGCCACCTCACTTGGTTTTGTCTTGCAGTGGAGCTACACCATACAGCACTGAGTGCAGATTCACTCCCTCTCCTTTCATTTTAAACTCAGCAGAAGCAGAACTTCAGGTTTGTTTTCACATTCCCGTGGAGCTGTTTTCCGCAAGTATTTCTTGGAATGAAAAAGCAGAAAAATGAGAAAAAAACTCCAACCTCCCAAAGGCTGTGCGTGCTCTTTTGCTAACAAACCCAGTTTGCCCCAGAGGCCCTGCTGGGTGTGAGCGATGCTCCCTGCAGCTTTGTTTAGGAAAGTTCCATTTGCTTCTCCCTCAGCGAGGCCATTAACAGCCTTTTCCCAGAAGTGTAGAGTCTCCTTTTGTTTACCTGAAATTGCTGGGGATCAAAATAAATCTACATTCAACGAGTAAATAAATAAATGAATAGATAAAAGGGGGAGAATCAGACAGAGTTCTACTGGGGAAAAAATACAATCCCAGAGAAATAAAGCTAAAACCTGGGAGGCTGGGTGCCTCACACAGCGCTCTCCGCAGCTTCTGGCCCGTGTGAGCCTGGCTCCCAGCAAGACTGATTACACTGTCACCACAAACAGCATGTAAAAAATTGTGCCTCACTTTATTAGCTGGAAAACAGTGTTTAATGCTGCTGGAGCTGCAGCTCAGGGTAAGCGATGGAAGTTTCCTCTTGGAAAACTGTCGGGGCCAGTGATGACATCATTTCTCCAGGAGTTTGTTCCACATAGGGCTGTGGCTGTCAGAGTTTATTGTGAGTTTTCTCTCTCCTGCCTCCCACATATCCCATCCTCAGAGAGTTCCGGAGCTTTAGGGCTGTTCTGAGCCAGGAGAGCTCATGGATGGTAGGAGGGAGCCACCAGCCCCGGTCGAGGATTTTCCTCAGGGCACAGCAAATCCCCACCGGTGACGCTGAGAACTGGGACTGATCCTCATCTGACAACAGCAGCAGTAATGGTTAAAGCTCTCCCTGCACCCTGCCACCCTGGAATGTGGAGAAGCCCAACCTTCCCTGAGTCCCAGCTTTCAGCTCAAGGATCCTGGAACCCTCCTCCGCAGCTGGAAATGGTGTCAGGTGGATCTGTGCCCGTTGATATTTCATTTCCACCCATTAGATTTGTATTAAAAACGTCTGTAATTTTAGTATCCTAATTTCTGTGATTTCTAGGTGTGACAGTGGCACACACCAGCATCTGCAGAACAAGGCATGGAAAGGAGATCTGAGAACTGAGATGTGCCAGCATTGGAAACCATTCCCAATTCCTGTGTGCCCACGTACCCCAGGGCAGCAGATTCAGGGTGAAGGCACAACAGCCACGTGGGGAAGGTCGTCTGCTTAGTTCAGTGATTCATGGGGGGCTGTTTCTCTCCAGGAAAGGCTGCAGGGTGAGTCCTCCATGTTCCCACTGGAGATAGGTAAATCTCTGCACTTGCCAATCCACAGCACACAATGAACACCAATTTTCAGCTGAGTTCAGTGGAAAAATGTGACTCAGTACTGGGTTTCTGTCTATAGAGCTGGAGTATTGAGCTTCCTGACAGATATCCAATGATTCATCACAAAAATCCAGTCTCCCTCTCCCCCTGCAAGTTGGCCACTCACTAATTGCAAAATTCCCAACTGCTCTTCATTGCTGAAATGTCTATTTATGAATGTCTTCAGAGAATGGGAGTCAAGGCTGCTGAGCTGTTCACAAACAGTTCATTGAAAATATCCAGCATTCCAAGTCTGAACTCCGGGCTCTGTGGATGGTTACATGAGCTGTATTGTGTTATTTCTGATCCCTGGCTGGGCAAGTTGTGTAACTAATCACATCAGAACCAGCATCCATTTTGAACTGCATGTTCATGTGTGTAATTTGGAATATGCTTTTGGAAAATATTAAGCTATTTGAGTTCCAAATTGACTTTTGATGAGTATTCGCACTAGTAAAGCTCATTTGCTGGAATATTTGTGGAAAGCAGCCATAGAAACAGACCAGGAGATTCAAAGCAAATTTGTTCAGGACTTCAAATGAATATACACAGACATCTTTCTGCAGTATTCGCTCCCCATTAGTCATGTTGCAGTAATACCTGCACCACACACTTACAACTGAGTTACCCTTCCCACTGCAAGGCTGGGGCTGGGAGATTTATTAGCTCGGTGCTTTCAGAATGGGTTTGACTGAGATTTTTAATACCAAGTTCCCAGCTTGGAGGGACACTTTTTAATTCCACCCCCTCATGCCCCCTCCCCCTTCTCTCCGCCAACCATTATAATAATTTGAGCAATTGATCACTTCTATAGCTCAAAAGCCTGGGCACAGAAGAAAAGGAGAGGGAAGTGGTGGCTGGGGGAACAGTCAGGGGATTTTAAGCACTGAAGCAGAGAAGCTCCATGTTCTCTCTGCGTTGACTTTCTCATGCTCAGTGAGAATGCCCAGAAGTGTGAGTAATCAAAGAAAACGCTCCAGAGGTAAAAATTAAAGGACAATATGTGAAATCTCATTTGCAAGTGGGAAGCAAATGAGGCAGGATCCAAGTGCTATAGAGCCAAGCAGGCTCTAAATCAGCATTTATAGCAGCGACTTGGCAGGTGGGTTTTACCTCTCACCAAGCACTCTCTGTGTTAGTCAACAGGCCAAAATGTGTCCTTTGTTACATTCAAACAACTCTCAGCTAAATGTACTGAATTTAAGGAATTTAGCAGCCACAGTCATTAACAGAATGTGCCTCAAAGAGATCTGGCAGGGAAATTTCACTTCTCAGGGATCTTGCCTAAAGCAAAATCTCTCCAAAAGGGTCTCATTTACAGAACCCCCTGGTCCTGCAAACCTGAACATCAAAACATCCTCCCAGTAAGGTGCCATCCAGTCGTGCACCTGGAATTGCCTATAGCATTTCTCCCCAGCTCCCAGTTTTCTCCAGTTCATTTTGCTCCACCCCATCCCCAGCATTTCCTTCATGCCTACATTCTCCACATCCACTTTGGGCTTGGTGCAAGCTGCGTGGCACCAGGAATTTTTGTGGGGTCAGAGACCAGTGGTTCAGCTCACCAAAATTCAGGACAGAGCCAGAACCCTGGGGCTGCTCTGGGACTGTCATTTCTCCAGCAGCTCAGTCTGCCAGAGGATCCCATGGTGGTGGACGGCACACGTGGACCTGTCCACGCCACGCTTGACCACTGGCTTTGTCTCTTGGCTTTTCCCCGTGTCTCTCAAGGCTCCACCCCTGTCTTGCCCACTGTCAGAGTCCCAGGCAAAGTCCCCTGAGCGCGCAGAAGAGGAGCTGCTTTGTTCACAGCGCACGGTTCACTCTCAGCACTGACTGAGGCAAGGACTAACAAAACACCTGCCCTACGAACACAAACCAACCTGCCACAGCACATCAGCACATGAAGAGCCACAGCAATGCTGGGGCAGGGTCCCAGAACCACCTGCTTGTTGTGGTGAATGAACCAACCACAATAATACCCAGGGGGCCACAGAGCCCAGACAAAGAGGTTTGGTGGGCTGGCTCCAAAGAGTAAATCCCCCTCTGTGAGGATGGCTTCTCCCATGGAATTCCTGTGACCTGGTGTGGGCTTGGTCTGTCTGACTGACAGTGGACAGACACCCCTTGTATNCTTCCTTTCCTATAGGTCACTGCTGGGTCATCCTGCCCCCTTCCCTGTATCCCTTTAAAGCCCACTCAGGCTACCACCTCTCTCTCTTCGCTTCCGGTCCCCTTCGAGGGAGTTTCTACAATAAACCCTTGGAATACCGGCCGGAGGAGCCGCCTCGCTCATTAATTTCTGGTCACACACAGGCTATCTAAGAGCCCCAGGCGTGCGTGGCTCCGTGCCTTCCATCGCACGAGCGAGGGAGCTGGCCAGCGAGGTGCCAAAGGTGTCACAGAGTGTCCTCCTTTGTGTTGGGCACCTCTGGACAAGCTGCAGCTACCCCAGCCTGGCCAGCGCACCGGCGTGCTAATATACCTGCTGGCTTCCAGCATCACTGTGGGAAACCGCTGTTCTTACCCACAGCACGGCGGCGTTGCATCTTCTGTTTGAAAACTCCTCTGCACTTTGCAAGAGTTATTTCCATCATTCTCTGGAACGGAGAGACAGAGGCATTAAAAAGTTAAATCATGCATGCTAAGAAGGGAACAGAGTTCACCTGAGGCAGAAATAAGGCTTAAACCAAAGGCATCTAATATGTGTTTTTCTCTTACCACCAGTTCATTCTGCCTTATAGGAAGGTAAAAATGAAAAGAGACCAAGCTCAGCAAGAGCCCTGCCCCATTCTCCCTGACTGCAAGCAGGCACAGTGAGGAAAAGTCCATACCAACCATATTCCCGAATACCTGTTTTGAAAAAAATCAAACCCTATAGCAGAAAATACATTTCAAAAGACAAGTTGCTTTTTCTTCCTGCAAGAACCCTCCCTTCCATTGAAGAGGGCTGGAGACAGATCCTGGTGGCTGCCCAGCATCCCCTGACTACCTCTGACCCCTTTCCCCCACGTGGACAGATTAAACAAGGAGACTTGGCCACAGAGCCAGCCCGTGCCTGCCAGGGACGTGGGTTGTGTGCAGCTGGACATCTAAAGGGGTTTCTCTGACCTGAGACTTCTCTTCTCTCTCTGGCATTTTCTGCAATTACCCCAAATGCCTGACTTAATGTGGCTGGTGCATTATTTGCTTTTTTTTTTTAATCTGCTCACACTGGACACAATCCACAAAGGCTCTTATTCAGTTAATAGAAGAGAAAAACAACACAGGGATGGGGAAGGGCTTAAACACCTCTGCTTTGCAGGAAATGTTTACCAGACATGCTTCTCTAGGTAGGTTTTGAGCTGTGGTTCTTCCATGGGCACAGCCCTGCAGATCCCAATCCCACACCAAACCACATGAAAGAGAGTCTGACCTTGGGTGATCACAGAGATTTTTGTAATGCAGAGATTGGTCAAGGGGTTCAGCACTTCCCGGCCTGGATTAGCTCATGGGTTTGTTGTTTGTGTGTGAAACTCCCCCTCTCACCTGCCCCTCTTTGATATGTGGTGTTGTCACCAGGTATGTCCTGAGGCTGAGAAAGCCAAAGGGAGGAAGGGTTTGTTCTGGCATGAAGCCTTGGCCACATTTGGTCCTAAAAAACGCTATTTTTTCAGTTTTTCACCAGACTGTGGGGTGTGCCTGGCTGTTAGACGCTACATTTGGTCAGGTTGAGTTATTGCTGTTCAGTCCTTGGAGGCGGCCTTGGAAAGGCTCTGGGCTTTGTTTTCTGCAGAGTTGGCCCCAGGGGAGAGAAAGGAGCAATGGGAATGGGGACACCTCGAAGCTTGCCTTTCAGCTCTCCCTTCACTCTGCAGAAGCCAAGGAAGGGACTTGCCACTGTTGCAGTGACAGGAAATCTCCCCAGTGGCACTGGCAGCTCAAAGCAGACACTCCACTATCACTGTGTCAAATATAATCCAGATATTTAATGTCCTTTAGGACGAATTCCAGGGCTGGGATACTTTGGGGTGGCTTGAGCAAAGCCACCTTGCACATCTGACCAAGGGATGAAACCACAGCTTGGATTAAGCCAGCGCCCAAAGCTCCATCTCTTCTTCAGTCCACAACATTTTACCCAAATATCCTCCTTCAAAAATACACCTGCAAGTACTCCCAGTGCTGCAGCTTTCCCTGTGAGCAGAGAACTTGGGAATCAAATTCTAAGGGAACAGAAATACGTTGCAAAATGACACCACTTTTAATAGAGATTTTATGCTCTTTGCTTCTGAAAAAATATGCATTCAGAACAGTTCAGTGGATGGGAATGTGGTTATTATGTGAGCAATGCCTGTAGTTAGCTGGATAATGGTGATCTCAGTGCAGGGCTGGAATGTGGAGCCTGCAGCTCCTGGAAGCAGGCATTGTGTTTGTGTTCCATGCTTAGACATTCCCAGCACAAGGGGGTCCTGGTCCAGGACTGAGGGTCCCTCCATCTGTGTTGCTGGAATACAGATCAGTGGTGGGAAGAAGGTCTTTAGCAGTCAGTTTCATCCTTGTAAGTGTCCCACTTTTGAACGTGGAATGCAGTTATCATAATATTACAAACTGGCAAAACGATAACTGTGGGTGAAAAATGCATTTTTTGTATGATAGGAGGATTTTTCAGGTTAAAGCCAGGAAAAAGCAAAATATTCTTTCCTCTTCTTTTCTTTTTTTTTTTTTTTCTCTCTCCCCCCCTTTTTTTTTTTAATTTAACTTAGGTAAATTAAGAGGATCTGACCCACACTTTTTTTAATGTTAAATTAATGGCATGGATGAGTCACCAGACTGTTATTAAAATGAGAGAGCTGCATGGCTGGCCATGCTAATAACACCCCCTTCAAAGCTCAGCTGCCTCTGATGTGCACCTGAGAGAACAGGCACTGTGCAGCTGGGGAAGTCAGGAGTGCAGCTTTGAAACAGCCCTGCCTCACCTCAGGGTCTGGGGGACAGGGATGCGTTCCCATCCTCCTCCTCCTCCTCCAGTGAGGGGGTAACCAGGACCTGTCTGTGGGCTTCCAAGCAGGGGTTCAGAGGTGCAGCGAGGCAGGAGTCTAGAGTGGGGAAATGAATTATTTATTAAATTTACATCACCATTTATATATTCTAGTTCCAGTAAGCAATTGAACAGTGTTCACACTTCTCCTAGGGTGATTGGGCACAGTCTCAGACACCCACGTAGAAATGTTTTTTCCTACTATAATGTACACAAGGTCAGAAGATACCAGATATGAATGCTATTTACAAAAACCCTATCTATTGTTTACATAGCTTACGCAGCAAAGGAAAAGTTCTCACAGAATGAATGCAAGAAGAGAAAATTTCCCTGCTAACAGCATTTCAGCATCCACACCTGTCCACCAGCTGGTTTTGCTGCCTGTTGTGGCAAGCTTTCACACCTCTTGGTGGCTGCTGTTTAATGTGAGGCCTTGAGAGCCCAGGCCTCCACCACAAGAGCTGGGTTTTATTTGGTTTTATATCCGGCGCTATCTGCAGCAGCTTCGTGTCTCTTCGTGAGGAAAGGGTGGAACAGAAGCTCGGATCCTGTAAGCACCTCTTTGGTGAGGAAGAGAGGGGACATCTCAGTGTCTCTCCCATGCTCTTCCTCCTGGGTCCTCTGCTCGAAGCGTTGGCCTGGTGCCCTGTAAACCCCCCTGTGTGGGTGCTTGTGCCAAGTCTCACCCAGACGCTGCCTTCTGGCTGGAGAAGGGCTGGAACTGCTCTTCTCAGACAGGTGTAGGGCTGGGGCTGGTGGACACCTGCTGTCCCAGGAACATCTGCCCTCTCCTCACCCGCGCTGGTGAGGAGGCAGCAGGAAGGGGCTGCCTGGGAGACCTTTTGGTCCCCGAATTAGAAATATGTGCCAGGTAAATGAGGCTTTAGCATTGCCCTTTGGAGAAGGATGTTTCTGGCTTTGATTAAATCTCCCAAATCCGAACAGGAAAATCTTTTTGTAACCTTTTTCTGCACGCTCCTTGTGCATGTGAGCCCTCGTGGCTTTGGCTTTGCAAAAGAGCCACCAAAGCACTGTGGACTCCATAAACCTGGATGCTTAATAACCCCCAGGTTGATCATTTACCACACAACTAATTATAAATTTTTCAAGGCTCCCATTTGTGCCCTTTCCCTCCTCTGTCTCCTTTTCATTTCCTGTGTCCAGGGCCTTGAAATCCCTGGGCTTGACATGATAATTGATGGCTTCTGGCTGTACAAACATAAAACCTGGATTCTAAATAGAGCCAGATGGAGCTTGTATTGTATTGTGTGTTTTTCTTAAATAAGGGAAAGATTTATAAATTGGTGAAATTTATTGTTAATGAAAGAACATTGGCCCTCTATAATAGTCTATTGTGATCAAAAACCACCCAGGAGTAGTCTGCTCTTGGGTCATACTAGTGCTTTGTTTTCCATTTGCTGCTCTCCTGAAGAGTTCACACAGATGCTTTGTGTCTCCTGTCCCCGGCCGGGCTCTGTGTGTCACATTCACTCTCACTGCAAGCTGCTGAGCTCACAAATACCAGCCTTTTGCAGCCAAAATTACTGTTCTGGGTAAGTCTGATCTAAACTAAATGAGGCCAAGACCCTCTGGCTAAAGAAGGTCAAAACCTGGCCTGGAAACTTCAGTAATGCTTGGAACTATCAGGTGCTGGGAAACAGGGAGCGCTTTTGGGGACGTCAGTGGAAAGGTGGGAGCTCTGGGAGCTTCAGGCACCCACATTTAGGGGTGATTCACCCTTAGCAATGAGAGACACATCATCCACCCAGGTTACCTGAGACTTGCTCACAGCTTAGGTGTAGGAGCAGGCTCAGGTTTCAGGCTTCACTGGGGTGGGAACAGGTTGGTTGTTACCTGTATATTTAGGTTTATCACCAGAATTATCAGTATATTTCCCTGGGGATATTACCAGGAAAACCGATCATGTCCCCAGAAGAAGGGAGATGTTTCACAGCTGTTTTTCTCCTTGGTTTTCACTCAATCAGGCTCTGCACAGAGATTCCCTCAGTAACACGTTCAGCTCCTTGGAGGCCTTGAAGAAAGATAGATGCTGTCTGAGCCTCCTTATGCTTCAGTTCTTGGCATTTTTTGTTTGTTTGGCTTGTTTGATTGTTTGTTTGTTCTCCTATTTGTTAAACCTTAGAATTAGTATCAATTTAATTTTGTGTCTCTAGCTAGCTTTTATCATTTCAGGTTTTTAATTCTGGATATCCTCTATGGTACAGAAAATGAGAGGTCTGGAATCTACAGGATCTCATTTTTGCTCCTTCTCCAATTGCTAAATATCAGTTAGGAGCTTAATTAGCTTCTCTGTGCCTCAGTGTCTTTAGCAAGACCAAAGCAACAGTGACTTGGCAAAGTGCTTGGAGATCTGTGGATGACTCAGAAATTCAGGGCAGGAGGGGAATGTTCCCCTCTAGCCCTGGTTCTTTGAGGAGCCTGATTTGATGCACCAGAGTAAAGAACTCAGAAGAGCAGGCTGTTACCTCAAAGTGCACAACAAAAGCAGGTTCTCAGCCTCACAGAACTGTGATACCTCACAGGTATCACAGAATTCAGCCTCACCTCTCCGTGGTTCTGGTTCTCTCTGACTCACAGAGCAACTGCCTTTCACAGCTGTGCCTGTAACATCCAGACACTGGATGCTGGCCAAAGACATGGCCAGAAATCAGGATCTTGTTCCTTATTGATTGTCCCAATTAACCCTTGCAGCTAGGGACAATTCCTGAAGTTGTTTGTCCCGAAGTGGTTACCTGCTTCCCAGAGGAGCTGTGGAACACACAGAGCAGAAAGGACAGACACAGCAGGCTTGCTGCTGTGTGCCAGGGACACCTGGCTGGACCTGGAGAGGACACAGAATTTGAATCACTTTAAGCTCTCTAGAACCAGAAGCCTCTCGGACATACCTTAACAGTTTGTCCTTGGAATCAGCCCCTGTCAAACTCGCTATGTCCTTGGGCCACCTTCCACTTAAAGCTCCCTCCAGCCTCTGTCTAATATCAAGGTGGCTTCAGCCTGTAGGCAGCTCCTGATCCAAACTGCAGCACAGGGATGGGGAGAATCCCCTCGAAATGGAAGGTCAAAACCCAGGGCTTGAGGAAGGAAGAGTTCCTAAAGAAAGTTCTTACTAAGGATGTATCTCACCCAGTTAACAACCACTGCCGCAGCTCTTGCATTCCTCCAAACACAAAACCCAACCAGACACAGCAGCCCTATGGAAATGGGAGGGTTTTATGCAGAGGAAGCCCAGACCCTCAGGGCAGGGCCAATGGAAAAAATGCACTCACTTAGTGTTGAGACCTGTGTTCTGTGTAATCCCACATGGGTCCTACAAACTCTGGCCCTCCTCAGCTGAAGGTTCCCTTGGCTCCCCTCCACTGCCATCATTTCATCTGGCTTGCTTTGGAGGGGCTGCCCATGGGAATCAGGAAAAGCCTGTCAGGCTCCTGTTGCTCTTTTGCTCACTGCACGATTAAGCCCACCGTAAATTCTGCCCTAAAAATTCTTTATAGAGTCCACCTGTCCACAGGAAATAAATCAAATGTTCTAAATTAAATTCTGTAACAGCTGAGTGGCACAGGGCACGATGTCTGGATTTATTCAGGAGACAGGAAGACTGTAATTTTTTAAGTCAACACTCTGACCCTGCTTTATTCATTTGCTGTTCGCAATGAAAGTGGATCTCTCCCTATATTTTTGGCTGGTTGTTTCTTCTCTCTGAAATAGCTGTAATAAGCATGTCCCTGAGAAGGGGGTAGTGGGGAGGAGGCACAGAGGGCTGTCATCCAAAGGAGAGAATTAAATCAGGAGGTATCTGATCATGCTGGCTCCTGTTTTCACACAGCCTTCTGCTTATATTTTGCCTGCATTAACTTTTCACAAGCAAAGCTAAAGTGCCAGGCAAAGGCCTCGTTAGACACACATCTTGGGGAACTCTGATGTGCCATTAATTAAGCTCTTTCACTGCCTCTTTCCTGCTGGTTTCAAGGACCAGCCTGTGTGCCTTAACTCTTTTCTTCTCTTTCATTTCCCTCTCTCCTCTGAAAAGAGCCGTGGAAGGCTCTTTTGCAGATGGGGATGGGATGCTGTGGTGCCCTCTAAGTGAACTCTCAAGTCTTCTCTAGCGGAGGGAGAGCCCTTGCCAAGTTTCTCAGACACTGGCTCACAGAACTGCTCTCTGTAGATGGATTTGCTGGGCAAAGTCAGGCTTTGACAAAGAAGAAGCTGATGCCAGCACATCCTGGCATGGCAGCGTGGGGATGGCACTGTCCCCCTGCCATTACCCTTCAGCTGATGGCGTTGGGAGCCTTGCCGTGGCAGGGCTGTGCTGTCAGTGTGATTGATTCACCCAGCTGAAGAGTCAAACAGCAATGCACAGCGTTTGGCTCCGGGTGTTGCTTTCCTTTAATTTTATTATTTTGCTCCCTCTGTTGTCCCCTTTGGCAGAGTTTAGGGGTTATTTAAAGAATGTTTGCAGAAACACGGGGTGCTCTGGCTGGCTGAGCCATTCCCTGTCATCCCTACCCTCCATCTTACAAAACCATATTAGCAGGTCAAGATCCAGCTGGTCCCTTCTATGACCTCACTAACATGGTTGTATTTAGAAAAGGCATCTTCCCTCAAATCATGCAATAGACATTAATATAAACATATAAATATTCACTTCAATACTAAATATATCTGTGCTAAATATACTTTATTCAAAGTGTTGAGCAGTCAGGGCTAAACCTAAATTCTGAAGGGATATTTCCACGTCTATTTGTTGATTGGAAAGTAAGGAAATGTAACACTATATACCTCCTTTGCTAAGAAGCCATGAGATAGAGATGATATTAATACTTTGAACTTTTTCTTCCCTTGGCAGCTCAGTCTTCATTTCATACATCTCGGAGGAAAATTCGGTGCCACTTTCTGCTGAGTCTACTGTCCACTTGGTCTTTAATGTCGCATTTTTTCCCTGTAACTTAAATCCTAAGCATGGAAGGCTTTAGCAATGGATGTCATTTTGCATCCCTGGACTGTCCCGTGCCTTGCAGCCCGTTGCTCGTCCCTCAGCCCGTGCCTGTGCTGAGGTTTGTTTGCGGGCAGGGAAGCCAGGGAGGGTGTGAGAGCCAGGAGCGAGATCCCTGTGCCGGCTCCTCCTGCCCTCCCCGTCCCCAGGTATCTGGGCCAAGCTGTGCTCTGTGAGAGCTGCAGCACAGCTCTGCTGGTGACACGGGGAAGGTGACAGCTCAGCGGGGGGACTTCTCACTCAAGGCAGCTCCTCTCCACTCTCTGCCTGCTGTAATTAATATCCTTTTCCCTGCAGGCTGTGAGTCTCTGACAGGCTTTATTTTTAACTCCACTTAATGATAGAGTATTAAGACAAAATGCAACTTCTGCGAGCTGCAGGCCTTGGGGAGGAGAGAGGGTCTTGGATTGGTGCTGTACCTGGCGAGGAAGCTCCTGTTTGCAGGAATGTGTGAACCGCAGGGAGTTCAGCATGCAGAAATCCGGGACCGTGCTGCCTGTGGAGACCCCTGACACATCCCGAGGGCGGGAGCTCAAGAGGATGCTCTTCACATACCTGATCCTGCTCGATAAACCTGTGGGATTTTGGTAAAAATGGGAGTAGTTCTGCCAGCATCCTCAGAGGGAGGCAGTGGGCAAATACTACCAAGAGACAGACAGAGGTTTGGGATATAAAGCTTCCAGAAGTGGGTGAGGGAAGTGAAGGAGAGCAGCGGGAATGACTTGAAATTTTCTGCATATCTGCAAGAACTGGAGTGAAAAGAGACAAAAAATGATTTTCCGTTGTTTGCAAGGCAGGACAAGTTCACAACGTGGTTGAAGTAATCCCAGAGTGGGCAGATAAAAGATTGGTTCTAACCTAAATGTTGGCCACAGCTTATACATCCCTCATCTATAGATTAAAAATAAGGAAGAGCAGCATATGGAAGCAAAATGTGAAAAGTACAAAATAAGCGAATGTTCTTTCTGGAAATAAAAATCCTGGGCATTCTCCATATAAATTTTTAGGGTCTGGGAAGTTACTAATATGAGAGGTAAAGAATATTCTTATGCTTTTTCTTCTCATAGTAAGGGAAGAAGTGAAAAAAAATCCTGCAAAGCTGCTAGACATTGACAGTTATTGCCTCCAAAGTTACCAGAAGTTACATTTCAAACACCCCAGCCTGCATTTTTCAACTGTCCCTTAGAAATGGTGAAGATGATAAAGGCTTGTTTTGTTTCACACCAGCAGGTCTTCCCTATGCCAATTTTTCAGGAATTTCTTTGAAGGCAAAATTTAAGCTCAAACTTAAAATTTCTAGGTTGGAAAAAGGGCAATATGAAAAATTTTGGTCGAAGTCCTGTCTCCTTTGCTGCTCGTGACTGTGAGCATGTGCAGTTATGGGCTGGAGGCCTTATGGAGCTGGAAACAAATTTCCTTTTCCTTGGGATAGAAACAGCTCATACATTGCAGAGCTCTGCACTTCCCAGGCTAACACCAGTGCCTCTAAGATGAAGCTGGTATAAGACTTCCCCCAGTAAATGTCGCAGGACTTTTCTCTCTTCTCTCTTTCCAAAGGAAGTGTGGCAGGGTGAATTAAAGAGGGAAATGTTTTGTTGAGAATTGTCTGAGTGTCTTGCTTTCACCGATAACAATATAGCGTTTTGTTGAGAGTGTTGCCAGGCAGTGTTTTGAGGGAGTGATACCAAAACTTAGTGTCAGTAAGCAGTGAAATCAAATGAAGCCTCAAATCTGACTCTCATTGCAGCTTTATTTACAGTGGAGTCTTGGTCTGTACTGCTGCAACATCCTGAGTCTAATGGTTGAATCCTGCAGGATTCAATAAATGCATAGTTTCCCCTTTGTGAAGGTGTCTTCCTTTACTGATGAGGAATCAGGACCTCTCAGTTATGACTTTTAGTAATTGTAGTGACTTTTTTCCAGTACTTTTCCTCCTGGTTTGAATCCTACAAGAAAAACATCACCAGTGGGACGCGCTGAGAGCAAGCAGTGACTGGGTTATTTTACCTCGTGTTGGTCTCTCTCAGCCACATGTTCTCAGCAGTCTGTTTTGTGGTGAATGAACCAACCAGGGGGCCACAGAGCCCAGAAACAGAGGTTTGGTGGGCTGGCACCAAAGAGTAAAACCCCATTCTGTGAAGACGGCTGAAGATGAGTTCCTGGGATTCCTGAGGGGCGTTCGGTCTACAGCTGACAGACACCCCTTGTATCTCCTAAGGGAAGGTGTCCTGACCTGTCCCACCTTTCTCCTCTTCCTATAGGTCCCTGCTATGCCATCTCGCCCCCTTCCCTGTATCCCTTTAAAGCCCCTCAGTCTCTTGTCTTGTCCTCTTCGTATCTGGTACCCTTCGAGGGAGCTCCTACAATAAACCCTTGGAACACCGGTCGAAGGGCCACCTCTACTCATCTGTTTCTGGCCGCGCCTGGGCTATCCACAAGCCCCAGGCACGCTGGGCTCCGTGCCCTCCACCGCACGGGCTGGGAGGCTGGCGAGTGAGGCACCGAGGTGCCCCGGGGCGTTCTCCCTTTGTGTGGGACATCCTGGACCAAGCTGCGGCCACCCCCCAGCCGGGCCAGCATGCCGGCGTACTAATATACTGTTTGGGTGATCTCTTTGGCACCTCAGTCCTGCTTTGTGATCCTCCGTCCATCCCCCAGCGGAGGAGAAGCTCTCCCACCCTCAGCACCACTGGCTCTGCCGATGGATTCCAGGCCACTGCGCAGAGTAATTGCTGCTCGAGATTACTGATGACACAAATGTTGACATTCTGTTGGCATAACTTGCAATAATGTATGCAGATTGCATCCTTCTAGTGCCTTAATTATTACTTCTCTGCAAGAAATAGTCAGGTTACCCTCTGCTCTGATTTGAAGGAGATAATTCCCCTTCAGAAGCCCGGCTGTTCGGAGAGAAGGGAAGGGCAGAATAGACCGAGATGCCACAGCACAGTTTTCCCTTCACATGGGACGTGCCTGAAGCTCAGCCTTGACTAAGTTTTCTTCCTCACCGTGGGAGTGGGGAGGTCTCTCTCAAGGTGAAACTATCCCTGGAAAAACAGAGGAGTGCTGCATTTAATGAGCCAAGACAGATGTCCTGCTCAACGCCCAGCAGCAGGCAGGGAAGTATTTAGTATTTAGTACCTGTAGTGTGGCGGTGTCTAGAGGCCAGAGCCAAGGTTGAGGCCTTGTTGGGATAGGCCATGTATAAAACACCTAGTTAGATAAAATTCCTGACCCATAGAGCCTGGGCTATAAATTAAACAGGAGGCTGAGCAAGGAGAGAGGGAAAAGAGATCTGGTTGCAAAGCAGAGATCAATGTGAAAGCCAGCAACAGAAATCCAGTCAATCTGACACCACCTTCCCCTTACACTTTGCATTTCTGTCTAGAAGAATCCTGGGAAAGCTGAGAAATTACCCAGAAATACTGTATTCAGACAACTTTATAGAAAGAGAAAAGCAACAAGGAGCTGTAGAAGCCTGGCTGGGAAAGGAAACACAAGGCTCAGATTCTCTAACAAGTTCAATATTACTGTTTTATTTTTATAAACTGACAAACACCTGGAGACATTCAGAAAAGAAAGTGAGACAAAAGAAAATATCTTGTAAAGTATTTTATTGTAGAATACAGCTGCACAGCAACAGGGAATGCAGTCCTGGAGCTCTGGAAATAAAATCTCTAAAGACTCATGTTTTACACATGGGAGAAGGACACTGCTCTGTGTCTTTGCAAGGGAGGGCAGAAGGCTCTGCAGGGGGACATGCCACTGCTTTCATGTGGAGACAATAATTTTTGTCCCTCATCAAAGCTCCTCTGCATCTGTGAGTTAGCAAAGGTTTAGTCTGCCCTGCCAGATTGACCATTTATATCAACTCATTTATTCTGATATCCTGCAGGAGGATACAATGGTCTGGAGAAATCGTGTCAGACAGTCATTCACCTCTACCTGGTTCCTAAATATTACATTAGATATGTAGCCAGGTGTACATATCTCACTTTGGAGAAGATAAAAAAAAAAAGGTTTTCAGGCCTGTCTGACTGAGCTGAGACCTCATTCTCTGGCTTACCTGGCAATTGATGCTTCCATTGCATGGGGAAATAAATAACCTTAAAAAAAAGGTAGCCTGGTGGACTTCTTCTCTCAATAAGCACCCTGAGGCACTGAGCTGTGGATGTCACCCAAATGCTGGGTGCCTTTCCCTGAGCTGCCTTTTTGGTTTTGCTAATTGTGTCCATGTTCTTGCACTGCCTGGTGGAAAAAGAATGGATCTGCTAAGATTAATCTGAAAGGGCTTGTGAGAAATGGGTCTCTTGAGATAATTGGTGGAGAATAATTGACATAATTGCTAGTGTTCTCTTTCTTTAAGTCTTTTCTGGTCAGGAGGGATCGATTTTCCAGGATTTAGATAAAAATGGACACCCTCCCCAAAATAATTTTCTATTATTGTCCCAGAAACCAATTAACACAAGGAACTGTGGCCATTTGTTCCTCCTGGGAACTATCTGAGTGAAAACCTCGGAGTATATTTAAGCAATAGACCTAGATACTATAGTTATCAACTTCTCCAGCAATTTTAGGCACAATAAAGGAATAATAAATCAGGTTTCGGAGGGCTTGAACTCTGACTTTTCCAAAGAATATTGACAGAAGTTTCAGAACAGATAGATTTGTTAGATCTGATTAGGTCTGAGAGATCTTGGTGGCAATGCTCCAGCTGCTCAGCCACAGCTGCAGGGTTGTAGAGCATCCCTCAGTGTCCATATTTTGTGTGCTGGATTGGAGTCTGCAGCCAAACAGTAAAAATTATGTTCAGCATGATTGTGTTGTTGTGGTATTTTACTCCTTTTCTTTGGAACTGAAGCTGAACTGGCAGGACATGAACTAATTTCATTCTGCCTTATTTGAGAAATGCACAAGCTCTGGACTAAAGTCTGTGTACACATATTTATATCTGTGAGAGCAGTTTCGGGCTTGAACTTTCTCCTCTGAGGCAGTGTGACTAACCCTTGGGCCCAAACTCTATTTGCATTTTCCAGGAACACTTTACACTCACTTCCTCATGGATTTGGGAAATTCTGCATACAAGTTGACTCCTCCTCTTTTGTCCTCCTCCAGCTTGATGTCCCTTTCTTCTCTACTTTCCGCTTAAAAACATTCTTCTCCCACCTCAGCAAATCGCCTTTCCTTTGCCTCCTGTCTCAGCCAGACAGGGACACGGGTGCTGGATCCTGATCCTTCCACGCTGGGGTCTCTCCCACGGGACCTGCCCCATCTCTTCCTGCGGCTGCCTCCTTGTTTGCAGGGGGGAAAGGAGACACGAGGGGTCAGGCTGTGGGAAAGCTGTATCCCCTCCAGGGTTAGAGCACAAGCGGGGAGACAGGAAAGGATGGAGAGGATAAAAGGGCAGCAGAAGGGTGCAGAGCCAGGGGAGGAACAAAAAGTAGCGAGGAGAGCCTCGGTGCAGCAGTCAAATCCTCCTTGTATTTCCAAGCAGATCCTTGAGCAGCTGCAATTGCTCCAGAGGAGAGGAACCGGCCCCTTCCCCTCATTCCTGACCCCAAACCCTTCCCTCCCCGCCAGCACTGGGGCCAAGAACAGCAGCACCATCCCAGCCTGTGTCCAGAAAGATGCCAGGTCTGCACTCCTGCCTGTCCCCAGCCTTTCCCACCCTCCCAGCTCTCCCCGCTGATGAAACACAGCCCAGGTTTGTTTAGTCAACTTCGAGTGTGATGTGGCACATTGGCCAAAGCCCTCCATGAAAATCCTGTTAATTTGTTTGATGAGCTGCCTCCAGCTGCAGACAGACGAATAAAGGCTGATTGGCTCCTTTGCTTAGGCTCTGCCTGACAAACTCAGCCAGCTCCATGCCTCGGCTCCGTCGCCAGCCGGGCTCAGAGCAGGGTGGATGTGTGGGAAGACGGGGGGAGCAGGAGGCAGGGGGAGATGAGTCTAATGGCATCATTTCCATCTCACAATAGCTAATCCTGCCTAAATCAATGAAGCCCTGGCATCCTAATGAAATTGGGTTGGAACCTGTTCAGTTTATGATGAGCTTTTTAACCTCGGCTTCTTATTTAGCCTGGTGCAGGGTTGAAATGGGAAAAAATGGGACCTTTTCCTCCTCGGCTCATCTTTCATCGGCAGAGTGGAAATGGTGGAATTAGATGCTAATCTGCTGGTTGGGTTTAAAACTAATCTCTGTATTTAGCTCTCCTTGGGGGATGTGGAGGCGAAATAGAGCAGAAAATAAAATTCCATGTTTATGCGGCTGACACCTTCCTGGGCTGTGCAGGTGTTTCCCAGGCTGAAGGGAAAAGGTCCTCAAAGGGGAGAGTGGGATCATCCCCTCACTTGGGAGAGAAGGTTAAGGGGAGGAAGGGGTGAAAGTGAAGTCTTATCCCTGTTGGTGAAATCCATTAGAACAGAAATGCTGCAGTTCCTTCCTCAGAAAGGACACTGCTCACAACCAGGTGAGATGTCTGGATTTAGGCAGATGTCCTGAAGAGCATTTTGGTGAATCTCTGAGAACAGAGAATATTTGTGGCTACTGTAGCACAAAGGGAACGAACCAGCTTGGAGAAGGCCAAGACCCTCCAGACAGGAAAGGCCAAGCTCTTCCCTGGCAAAGGTGCTCCAGGTCAGGCAGTTAGAAGGGTTTCCTTGTTCCAAAGCCTGTTTTCATAGTGGGGACCAGAAAATGTCTCTACAGCTCCATGTGTCCATCCTTGCAGAGGAAAGGAAGACCAAATATCCATTTCTCTTTCCACCCAGGTTGTTGCTTGGTGAACAACCATAACTCTGGGGAGAGCTGGGAGGCCACTGGGAGCCGTTTAGGCAAACAAGAACCTCTTACTCTCCTGCAGTTTTTCTCCACACAGAGAGAGGGAAGAAAATGAACCTTCTTTTCCCCATCACACTCTCCAGCAGAATAAAATGTGACTTTTTCCCTAAATAATTTACAGCCTGTCTTCTTTCTGAAAGTTTTGGTTAGTACGAAATGACACTTCCTACCCTTTAATGCTCTGATGAAATATCCTCCCATGTATAATTTAGGAACTGGCAGCTGGTAGTAGCAGGGCAGGTGTAGTGCTGGCGTTTGCAGGCAAATCCCTTGGCACCACCCTGCTCCCAGGCCACAGGAGGGGACAGTGCAGGAAGAACTGAGGACAGGATCAGTGTAGAGATGCCTCTGCCAAGCCCCTGCGCCCTTGGAAGGGTGAAGAATGCGTGGGAAACCAGCCCTGGTGCAGCTCACAGGGATGTCTGACTGCAAAGCGGGCAAAAGGGCTCAGGGTTGTGCTCAGCAGAGGCAGGTGAGGTCCTTGATTGAGATTTGAGCCTAAGGAAGGGGAAATAAGGAAAAAACTTTGGTCTATCATAGGCTTCGTTTGTGGCTTTGGTCAGCGCTGTGGGCTCAGAGGAGCAAACACACCTATAATTGTAGATTGTGCTCAAGTAAGCTCCAGCTTTCACAGGGTGGGGCTTTACATCTTTGTGTCCACAGAGGAGGAAAAACTGCTCCTTTCTTTAGTGCTTTAAACAGAGAAAAATAATTACTTCCTTTTTTAGAGGCCCATTTTGAAATACAGCAGGTGTTTTATTGCTCTTGGAGCATTAGCACTGTGTTTTGAATTCCATTTTCTAAATCTTAAAACTGGTAACAATCAGCAGCGTTCAGGTTTCATCCCACACAAGCTCTCCCTTGCCAAATTTACTGTTACATTTTGAGGACATTTATTTTGTCTTGTCATTTTTTGAAGCTGCTCAGAGCACACAGAGAGAGGTACAGGAGATCTGATCCCAAACCAGCTCTTTGAATGCCGCAGCCCCGTGCCACCACGCAACGACAGGAAAGAAGCTCAGGGTGGATTCAAGCACGGACATGTTCAGCAGCAGAAGCTTTTCCCAACGTGTACAATAGATCATAGAATCACAGAATCACTAAGGTTGGAGAGGACCTCTAAAGTAATCAAGATGATCTCATGCAAATGCAAATGAGGGAGGTAACCTGAGGGCAAAGCAGTGGTGGTACTTTTGACTTCTGCCCTTCTCTTGCTGCCCATGGCCCTGTCTGGAAGGCACAATTAGCCCGGAGCTCCTGGAGCTGCCCTGTGCAGAGGCTGTGCTGTGCTGCAATGCCCCTGGCCACGGGTTTTTCCCAGATATTTCATTAACGTTCAGAAATGGCATTTCCTTGCTAATAGTCTACCGACATTTAATAAACACAGCCCAAGAGTTTTATAACCTGTTAACTTCCAAGTGGCAATAATTAAACAAAAATGATAAATAATTAAGGCCTAATTACATGGTATCAGTCATTTCATTTTCCAGCAGGCACGTTAAGTGCATTTGCCACTACTGATTGGGGGCTCATTCCGCAAGTGCTCAGCACTTTCTCTGCGCGCCTGGATGGAGAGTCAGGTTCCATGCAGCTTTATGGTGGAGAAGAAAAAGGAAAATGTGCTTCATTAGCTGGGTAATTGTCCCCTTCCACCACTGCAGATAATTTCCACCGAGGCTGTTGCATGACTTTGGGAAGGCAGCAAACAGAGCCGTTTGTGCTTCGTGTTTCTGTGACAGACTGAGCTGGAGGAGGTGGGGCAGATGCAGAACAGGTACCACTTTTCACTGCCCTTCCCTTTGCATCTGGACCCCAAACTGACATTTGTCTCTTGGGGCTGATGCCGTGGGATGGAACCAGCACCAGTGAACAGACAGAGGGTGGGGGTTTGAAGGTGTTACACCAGGATCCATCATCACCAGATCCAACTCATCATCAGATCCGCAACGGATGGAAATCCCCAAAGCCCCATCGTAACACCAATCTACAACATCTGAAAATATCTGCTTCCCAAGTGTTTTGACTGGGTGTTGAGGACTGTTCTGAGGACAGAGGCAATGCTGGAGGGGCTCTCCATAGCTGGAAATGTCAGAAGGATGGAGCTGGCTAAAAGGGAAGGAGTGGGCAGCTCTGTGAGGGTCAGAGCCTGCAGCAGTGCAGGGCACTGAAATCCCTGGTTCTCTTAATGGACAAGGAAATATGCAAAAGTCTGATAGAGCCTAATAAAGGGGGGATGAGCTGATGGTACAGAAGATTAAAACTGTTTGGCCACAGTGCAGGGATGGTGCAGGGCTGGTGAAATGATCAGGAGGGAGAGCATGCACTAAATCCACTCAGTTATCTGCTGCCAGGGCAGCATTTGTCTGCTACAGGGAATAAATGGCCTCCATTGCTTGGAAAGCAGGGAATTGGTTTAATTGATCTCTACTGGACCCTCAGTCAAGGGGAAGCCTTGCACATGCTTTCCTTGCTTCCCTGAAGCTGTGCAATGAGCTGGCTTGCTGCACTTAATTTCCAAATGGCTGCAAAAAGCTTCCCGGTATTCGGGCAGCAAATTCCACTCAGGTTATTTTTTTAGCATCTCCCAGTTCATCCCCCCAGACAGAGGACATAAGTTGATTTTCCCCAATGAACCTATTTCCTTATTTTACCCAGCTGCCAGTTTTGGTTATGTCTGACAGTTCCATGGGTGCTCCCCAGGATCCCAGTGCTGCCAACTCCAGTGCTGTGGTCATGGATTGCACAAATTTACTGCAGTATGGGGTGGGGTGAGATGCAACATCAGCCCTGGAAGTTTGCCCTTTCTCCGTTTTTCCGTCTGGCTCTCCTGGGTGAGGGATGGAGACCTTTGCCCTGCAGAAGAGTTTGTTTGAGTCAGAAAGCATCAGGTGTGCAGACGATCATGGGAAACAGCTGCTTCTGAGGGTTAAGGCAGGACTGAGCATTGCAGGACTTTCCTACCCACCTCACAATCGTCCATCACAGCTGCTTAATGAGTTTTGCTCTTTGGGTTCCGAGGCAGCTCTGGATTCTATTTTTCAATTTGCATTTCTTCCCCAGGTGGAAGGACAAAGAGACTCAGCTACAGGGTAAAGTCGTGCCCACTAAGTTATCATGTTGGCTCCCTGCGGGACTTGAGAGCCCACTGCAAATGCACACAGCTCCTGTATTAGGGGAAAAGCTGGGCTGAATCACCTTCCATCTGCCAGAGTGCAGGAGCCTCTGTGACGTCAGGCATGGAGCCGCAGCTGTAAAGCGATCGCTCGTAATGCGTGGTGCCTAGTGCACAATTTCATGTTTAATTGCACACTGTGGGCACCAAGGAAGAAATCTAAACCAGCATCCCAATGCGACATTTATCCTTTCTGCTCTCACCAGCAAGCCCTCCCCAAAAATAGCCTGGCCCCTCGCTTGTCTTTCTGCTGAGACTCAAATGTGCTTGGGGAAACACAAACTGCCCTGCCAGCAAAATCTGTCTTGCGAGTCACAGAGAGCCCTCAGCATCCCCAGAGAATTCAACACTCCCACTCCAGCAGCTGGGGACTCAATCAGGCCAAGGTGTTTCTTCACCAGCCGGAGCATTACATAATGAAAGGCTGAGGAAACCACCTCGCATGCAGAACAAGTAAATTCTCCATGGGGGAGGATTTAGTGAAAGGAGCGAGTGGAGATGCATTAGCAGAACAATGAGGATTCTCACAGAAGGGGAGGCACAAGTCAGCTGCACCCCACTGTTCAGGATGTGTGGTGCTGTGTTCAAGGAACTGAAGCATCCTCAAGTGGCAGATTGCACAGAAAAGCGGGATTGCTGCAAGGAAGTGGCAACCCTGGATCACTGGATAAGTCTGTGTGCCTGTTTTGATCTGCCATTGAGAGGTGAGGGCTTGTTCTGACCCCAAAGCAGGTGTTAGGACCCCGAAGAAGTTGTTCTGATCCAAAAGCGGCTCATTAGGGGGATTTGAGGTTTGACTTGAGGTTGGACAGCACCGACACATGCAGCTTTTAAACCTGTGGATCCCTTAGAAGATCCACCTTGGAAGAGGAGGAGAATAAAGCGTGGTGGCAGCTCCCTGTCTTCCAGGTGCCTGCTGCTTCTAACACAGATCATTTGCAAAATGAGGCTGTAAGAAGGGTTTCTCTTCAAATGACATCACCTTAGTGATACCTCACTCAACTGTAAGGAGAGGGTAGTTTACTACATTCTGTCCAAGACCAAATTTTTTCAAAAAATTACATTTTCAAGGCTATTTTCACACTCGAGATCCCCCTCAGAGGGAAACACTGAGCTATTTAGAAATGTCATATGTGGTGATTTTAAGGAATCCAGTCAGGAGCTCCAGCATAGCCTGTTCAGAGCGAAAATTGACCTCTTTTACTAAACCCAGGAGAATGAACTGTATTTCCCCGTTTTCCATTTGCCCTGAGGTAGCTGTGCTGTTTCAGCACCCATATCTAACGCAGCCATCAGAGTGCACTGCTGGGCTGGAGGATCTCACCCGAGGTTAATGGAGCATCCAGGTAAACAGACACCTGTGTACACATTCCTGGTTTCCAGAGGAGTGGCTGGAACAGCTGGATGCTCTATTCATGAGAAGAAAAGGAACTTGCTTGCTGGGCCGTGTTCTCCAACAGCAGTGGAGAGATGGTAGAGAAAGCACGGACATTACAGCAGTGGGAATGCAGAGATCTGACCCAGGGAAAAAGCCTGGTTAAGGATTGGGAAGACAGATGCAGAGAGGGCAGTGTTAAATCTCCCAGCAGCTCTGTCCATGGACAGATGCTTCCTGAGGTGCTCCTTAGAAGCCCTGCACCTGCTGCTGCTGCTGGGACATGACAAATGTGCTCCTGGCCAGGAACCTGCCCTGCAGCAGCAGCAGCTCTCTGGCATAAGACAAACCAGCACAAAGTTGCTAGAAGTTATGTTAGTTTTTTTCCACAGAAACCCCTCCTGCTTGCCCTGCAAACAGCTCACAAAGGACCCCAAACACTCCCACTGGGACAAGGTCCTGTTCTTTCTGCCACATCCCAATTTGCATTTTCTGGTCCCCTCACCAGCCACCTTGGTACATACTCAATTGCTTTAAATTATTAGAGGCCCTGGTCTGTGCTGCCATATATGTTGATGTCTGGGCATTAAATATTTATTGAAAGATTCATTATTTGGGCATTAAATATTAACTCACATGAGGGAATGAGTTGGATGATTTGTGTTTGTTTTTTATGAATCGCCTTGGAATCGAAAGTGTCTGGTTTCCAAAAGGGGGTGCTTGGGGGCAGCTGGTGTTTCACTCCTGGCTTTTTGATGGAATTGCTCCTTGCCTGGCAGGAGCAATAGTCCTTCAGACATCCTTTCTCCTATGGTCCCTGGCTGCCTGTGCCCTGAAGATTAACTTTGCCCTCAATATGTTTTTGTTTTGTTTACAAACCATGCAGTTTAAGACAATTTCGTTCTTCCCCCTCCAGCCCCCTCCATCACAAGCCTCTCCACACACTCACACAGGAGAGACTTAAGATGCTCAAGCATCAATATAATTGTGTTACCAGGAGCTGTCTCCTTGTGTTCTGTCTCTTTAAGTGAAGTTTATGGCCTGAAAAGTAATTGATTTGCAACGGTATTTAAGACAAGAGCTGGAGGATAGTGCTGTGCTCTTCTGCAATACAGTAGCCTGGAGAAAACCATTGCTAAAGCAAAAACATTGACTTTTTTTGTGATGTGGTCTCTTCTGATGCACTCAGCAGGGGTGAAGTTTGCTCTATTTTTACGGAATTGTCTGCTATTTTTACAAAGGTAGTTTGGACGCTGTACAATCCTGCAAGTTGAGCTGTGGTTCAGGCGATGGCTGCAGTAAGGGAGGGCAGGACGCTCCATGCTTTTGAATGCTGCTCCCTCCTTAATCTTTTGCCTTGGATTAGATTTTAGCTTGTTTTGTTGGGGTGTTTTTTTGTTTGGTTTTTGTTTTTTTTTCCCCCAAGGAAAGGTAGTTTTAGAAGGAGTGAGGCGAGGCTGGAGAATCTGCTGAGGTTCAGCTACGTGGTGTATAATGGCACAATGGGAGGGATAAAGACATCCTTGGTTGTGGATAGGGACAATGGCAAGCCAATATTAGGGGGTAGGATTAGACCAGGAAGATGGGAAGATTTTCCTAATACACTTGAGCCCTTTGTACAATCGCTCTGTTGGACAAACTGTAAATTGGAGTGAGAACATAAAAGTCCCAAAGCCGATGGCAAATCTCCTTTTTTCAGTAGAGTTCGAATCTGTCCTGCTCTCTGTGGAGCAGGAATACAGCAGTGGTTGGGTATTTTAGCTTAAAAAAATCAGACCAGGATAATTTCAGTAACAAACCCGAGCAGCCAAATGAAGCAAACCCTCCTTGCAGACCACAGGGCTTGCTGGAATCCCCATCTTTAGGATTTCAGAGCAGAGCCATTTCCCTGGGCTGAAATATGAAGGAATTTGGATTAGTTGCTGCTGCAGGAGGAGCAGCAATAGTCAAATTGATCAAGATAATAGTCAAATTGACCGTTTTGTGCAAAGACTTCTGTCAGCAGCAAGTGGAACTTCTCAGGGAGAATCAAACTGCCTGAAATCAGGGTTTGGGAGCTTTCCAGAAATTCTCCTACAGAGTTTATGAAGTCTCCCTGGATTCAGATGCCCATGGTGAGATACACGTGGTGACTTCTCAGTGTTATGTGCCATGAGAAATCCTCTCCTGGGAGGAGTGGCATTGATGCATCAAAACTCGGGGTGCAGCAAGGACAGGGTGGCAGCAACACTTAAGAACCTTCTCTTTTCTGACACAGCTTCCTAAGGGAACATCTATTGTGTATTTTGACCTAAGTAATTTTTCCTTCTTAAAACCAAGGAATTTGACGCACGGTTTCGACACCTCCAATGGGAATTGGATGCCCTCTGTGAGACAGATCCCTCCAGAACCCAAGCCTAGACACAAAGTTATGGATGAATAAAAACTGCTTCATCCAACCACATCAGAGATCAAGCCCAGACTGGAAAGTTTATAAAAAATGGAAAACAATTAAGTGCCTGGTTCTGACTGGCTCCCTGTTGCCCAACACTTGCTGACTTGCTCCGCAGGATCCCTCCAGTAGGGCATTGTGGAAGAAGCTGCAGCTCCACAGGAGCAGGCAGGGGGTCAGGAGATGCCCATAGTGGTGACCCTTTCTTCCCGTGGCCTGGCATTTGGGAAGCTTTGCCTTCCCAGGAAATCCAGGGCTCTGAGTGTCTGTCCCTATTTCTACAACAGTGAGCACAGAAGCTTCAGGAAGCGAAGGTTTCTGCAACTCCTTTGTTGACTTTCAGCTCTGTTTGCATACTATAATTAATTCTGATGATTTTTTTAAGCTGCCACCTGCAAATTTCCTTTCTCCTGTTGCAGGCAGTGACAGATTCTCTGTGTTCCCCTTCCTTCTCCACCTTAAGGGGACCCTACTCCTCCCCACCTTAATCTTTTATATGCTCTCTGAATAATAACCTTTCCTGGTCATTTACTCAGGAAGGATTTGTCATTCCAATATTTCATTAATCCTATAACATAAAGCCCAAAAGATATGTACATGGCTGAGCAGCAGCATATAATTCCTTCTGTAGCCTTCCCAGCTTAAATACAGCACACCCTGTGTAGGAGTAGATAAATTTGGAAGGGAGGTGTCAAACCCACTCTTTTCCACCACTTTTGGGGACCACTGACTTGTCACCAGTGTGATAATCAGGCATTAGAAGGAGACAAGGGGATTCCAGCAGATCAAACCTCCTCTGTCTGCAGGAAATGCCAAGCCACTAAGAGACGGATGTAATTCCAGGCGAATGTAATTTATTCCTGTAATTTTGGTTCATCCCTGTGCCATGTGCATCAAGGGACTGCTCTGAAAGGTGCCAGAGATGTTCCCTGCCTGCTGCTCAGGGCACTGTCCCTCTAACAAGTGGTTTTCTTAGGAATGTGTCCACTCTCTCAAGCACCTGGGGAAAACTGCTTTTCTGGGATTATTACAGAACCTCCTGGGGAAAAGACAAATTGGACTTTTTATCTGCTTTTCTGCTTGCCACAAGCTAGTCCCAGCTTCTAACCACTAAAGGCACTTCTGCTCCTCTCTGTTCTGTCAAAGGACTTAAGATGATCAATTTATAATGTCTACAGAGTGCCAGGATGAAAAGATCTTCTGAAAATGCCTTGGATGAAAAGATGCTGTAAAAAAAAAATCTTTACCCTGATAGACTGATTACAATCTATTGTGCCATGGATTAGCGGGTGAGTATTTATTCAGCTTATTTTTTATTCCTATGTACAGATGCTCTGGACCACAATGACCTCTTTGAAGTCATTATTGGCTCTTGCATCCCTGAGCAGCACAGAGGGCACATTAATAAGCTGTGTATAGAAAGAGACAATGAAGTCCCCAAGAAGTCATTAAGAGTCTATTGTGTCAGTCTGACTGTAGCCCACAAAAGACACCAAATCTGAAAGCTAAAAATATCCTTTGGAAATGCTGTTGACACAGTTATTTCACATTGGCAGCAACATCCTCCGCTCATACACACACTCTCCCCCTGCTAGTCCTGCTCCGAGCAGTGGATATTCTGGGAATATCTGGCTTTTCCTGGGATTCAGTCATGTCCAAATGGCTCTGTCTGCACCAGCTCCTTCCAGCTTTATTAGTGAAGTCCAAGGTACAAGAGGAACTTCCCTTTTCCCTCAATCCTACAGTCCCCGTGTCTTGGGGTGATTTTATGATGATACTTTATTCCCTAATCCTCTCCTTTACGCCCAGAAATGTCTGTGGTATCTTTAAGATGAACCAGGGGCCAGGGCTGGAGCCTGGGAACCTCGGGCGTGGGCTCTGTTCAATCTCTGTCTGTCCGGACACCATGAACCGGGGACACTGCGTTGTTCCTTTTGTAGGATTGGTTTTTTGCTAGCTTGAAGCAAGAAGTTTTTTTTCCTTCCCTTCCCCTAGCCTGGAGTCTGTACTGGGAATGCTCTTGGCGGCTTTTTGGTTTTTTGTTCCCTTGAACTGTTTTTGGCTTGGCTTGTTTTTCTTTTCAGCCTGTCCGGGGAGCCAGTGGGATCACCCGAACCCGAGATTTCAGAGGAGCTGAACCAACACAAGAAAGGACGTTAAAATCCACCAACTTTGGCTGCTGAGAGGAGGAGACCCACGTCAGAAATTCAACAGGTTTCCCATTTGTTCTGCTCCAGGCTGCTACGTGAAGTCCACTTCCCCTTCCAGGAGATACAAGGGACCAGTCACCGTTTTTTTTCCAGGCCACATGGTCAGCCCGTGTATTTTTCTTCCCCGGCTATTTTTTTGAGGTTTTGTTTGTTCTGCTCTGTGTGTGCGTGGGTGGGTGGGTGGAGGGTAAGTTTCTGGGAGTTCATATCTAGCATTTCTTCAATCATTTTTTGTGCCTTGAGGGCACCTCCCCCCCACTCCCCACCTCTCTCAGTCCTCACCCCCCTCTTTTTTTTTTGTTAAAAACCAGTGGTTTTCTTTCCACTTTCCCCTGCTGGTATCAATTTCTCTCATTGGCAGAAGAAAAGGGAGTTATTGAAGCCCTTTTCTCTTTAGAGGAAATGGTCATTCCAGGGCGTTTTCTCCAGAAATTTGTCTCCAAAACTGAAACACCCCGCTGAGTGAAATGCTGCACAAATACCCCGCTGGAGACTGCTGATGTGCCAAAGGGCTGTGGCAGAGAGGATCAGGACAGGAAAAGATGGGAAGGAAATAGGTCCTCGCTGTGTTTCTGCAGTTTTTGGAGATAGAGGTGCTCCAAGCTCACAAAACCAGATTTGTGTGTCTGAGGGAATGACAAGAGGGAGACTTCGCCTGACTCCAGCAGCAGAGGAACAGCCCTTGTGTATTTTCTGGCGGTCTGCATCCCAAGGGCTGGCTGGGACACTCCAAGGACTCGGCCTCAGAGGTAACAAACCTCAGCTGACTCTGTGCTCTCTGCAGGCTCCAGACATCACCATGGTTTCATGGTATTCCTCACCATTTCTAGGTTTAGAGACAATGTTTCTCTTTTTTTTAAATGGAAGCTGGAATTTGATTGTTGCTAATCAAGACCAAGACATCTGCAGAAATATATGTTCAGCCTTTATTTTAATCTGAAGAAGTCCTAAACTACGAGGAAAGTTCATATCTTTAGTATAGTTGTTACTGTTAATGCAAATAAATGACAAAACTCCCTTCAATGGCCCAGTTTTATTTTAAAAAAAACCCTAAAAAACAACACAGCACAGTTACCCAGATACCTAAAACTGCTCTGAATATGACAGATATTTTAATAGAGGGTTTGAAAAGTCCTTTAATGGGTCTCATCTCACCCTAACATGCTCTGATCCTGCAAAGAGAGGTTGCAGAGTATAAACAGTCACCGCAACAAGCAAAGAGAAAGATGGGAATTGATGTAAAACCCAGTTCTGCTTTTCCTTTTCCTGATTAAAAAGATAAGGGACAAGATTATTCCCTGCCTTTCTTGGCTGTGGAGTCTCCAATATTTTGTCTAACTCATGCTGAGTAATGTGTATTGATTGCTTTGTTACCAGCTTTACTGTTCAGTCCATCACCAATAAAAAGTTTATGTAAAACAAGAGCAGAAGGGAGCAAGGGAGAGAAAGTGACTGGAGAGTGCAGATGCACACAAGGAGTAAATGCTGCTTTTATTTCCACACAGATATTCTGTGCCCAAATTTTAGCAGCAGGAATTTATTTCTCATCACCCTGTTTTAAAGCCTTCAGAGAATGAGAGTTTTTTGCTTATTTGCTGGTTTTTGTTTTTAGTTTTAAGAGTTTTTTTACTTGCTCCTGTTCAAGTTTTCTTAGGGAAATAAAGTATCAAGAGAGAAAGCCAAAACCAGGTGAGGATGATAAATTTGCATATGAAAAGGAGTTGCTGAGAGTTTTGCTGGGGTTAAAAGGAAAGAAAAAGGAAGGAATTGGCTGAGAGTCTTTAGGGCTGGGTTTCTCTAAACATGACACAGGTGATGGGTGTAATCACCGTCTTTCTCAGAGGCTTCTGGGCTGCAAAGAATTTAATTTCTGTGGCCAAATATGATTGTGTGCCATGGCCTTGGCTAGGACTATAAATGAAATGGGGATAGTGATAATTTTGTAAAGGGGTGTGTTCCCCTCTTCCATCAGTCTGGCTGAGATCCACCCAATTTTCTTCTTCAGCGCCGGGACCACCCTCACCAGGCAGGTATGGAAATCAATCTAGGGGATGAAGGAGGGTTTGCTGCTGGAGCCAGACCCGGCCAGGACCCTGCTGGGCCTTGGTACTATAGCACAGCGGCACTGACAAAGGGCTGTGGGTGCACTCCGTGGGCTCCCTGCTGAGCCCAACCTCCTTCCTTTGGAGATGCACGTGCTGCTGGATTTCCCCGCAAAGCATCCCAAGGACGTTTATCAGTCTCGGTTCTTGCGGTTCCATTAACTTTTCCTGGCTTCAGACAATAAAGCCGGGGAGTTAATTTAATTCATTTAACCAGTGGTAAGGGGGGTGGGGATGAAAAATAGACTGAATGCATTTTATTTGAATCTGATGGATCCAGAATGCCGTGCTCGCATCCCTGCCACAGTCAGCAGTGTCAGCACTCACCAGCAGCTCCAGCTCTGCAAATAATGACTCACTTGGTTCAGTGGTCAAACTGAAGCAAAGTAAAAAAGTGTTTCAAGGTTATTCAACGACAGGTTTTGACCCAAAACTGAAAGTTTACTTTTTAAATTTAAGGCATTTATTTCTGTCTTCTTTTTTGTTGTTGTTGTTGTTTTCTTTTCCAAGCAACAGAAGTGTCAGTTTAAAAAGAAAGTGTTATATCAGAAGGAAAAGTGGAAGCATTCTGTTAGGAAACAGAAATGTGGGAAAATGTTTTGACCTCTCTTTTTCTTTCTTAATTTTAACTTTGCATTTTTGTCCTAGATGAAATTCTTCACACGCTGAGTCTGTAACTGAATAGTTCTGCTAATCACTTCCCCCAGACTGCATATTTTGGTGAATTAGATATTTTCACAAGGAATACTGGCTTCATCTCTTCCCTTGATCCTGTGTCACAGTTTGACACTGGCCAAACATCAGGCACCCACGAAAGTCGTTTGCTCACCTTCTCTTGCTCTCAGCTGGGCAGAGGAGAGGGAAAAAAATTAACAAAGGGCTCATGAGTTGAGATGAGGGCTGGGAGAAAGCACTCTAAGGGCAGAACAGGTTCAAATTTAAAGATATAAAGTAAATTTATTATTAACAGAGTGTCTCAAAACACGGAGTCAGAGGAGGATAACGAGATGTAAAATAACCCTTTAAAACACC